>SKCR01034488.1:0-118276 GCA_019454045.1 Zanthoxylum bungeanum
GCTACGTATGAGGAAGCGATACAAGATATCGATTCCGCTTTATGGCAAGATGCAATGAAGTCCGAAATGGATTCTTGTACACCAACCAAGTTTGGACACTGGTTGATGCACCAGAAGGCGTAAAGCCTATTGGATGCAAATGGATCTTCAAGAAGAAGACCGACATGGAAGGCAACGTGCAAACGTACAAAGCTAGGCTTGTAGCGAAGGGGTATCGTCAACGACATGATGTCGATTACGACGAAACTTTCTCACCCGTTGCCATGATTAAATCCATTCGGCTAATGCTTGGTATTGCTGCACATTTCGATTACGAGATATGACAAATGGAAGTTAAAATCACTTTCCTTAACGGAAACCTTTTGGAGGATGTTTATATGCAACAGCCTGACGGTTTTATCGTGCCTAGACTTGCAAACAAGGTTTGTAAGTTAAATCGGTCCATTTATGGACTGAAGCAAGCATCGCGGTCATGGAACCAACGTTTTGATGAGATCATAAAAGAATATGATTTCATTCAAAACGAGGATGATCCTTGTGTATATAAGAAGGTTAATGGGAGCGCACTGACATTCATTGTCCTTTATGTTGACGATGTATTGCTTATGGGCAATGACATTCCCATGTTAACATCGGTGAAAGCTTGGCTTTCATTAAAATTCTCCATGAAAGATATGGGAGAAGCAGCCTTTATTCTAGGAATAAAGATCTACAGGGATAGATCTAGAAAGCTGTTTGGACTCTCTCAGAGTACGTACATTGATAAAGTGTTGAAAAGATTCAACATGGATCAGTCCAAGAGGGGACTGTTGCCAGTGTCACATGGCATCTCTCTATCTAAGGACATGTGTCCTAAAACTCAAGATGAGAGAAACAGCATGAGTCGGATACCGTTCACCTCGGCAGTCGGATCGATCATGTATGCCATGCTATGTACGAGACCTGATGTCTCGTATGCTTTGAGCATGTGTAGTCACTATCAGGCCGATCCAGGTGATGGTCACTGGATGGCAGTTAAGAACATCCTTAAGTATCTTAGACGAACTAATGATGCTTTCTTAATTTATGGAGATGGAGAACTTGAGGTAACTTGGTATACCGATGCAAGTTTCCAAACCGATAAAGACGACTCTAAGTCGCAATCCGGGTACATGTTTTGTTTGAACAACGGAGCAGTAAGCTGGAAATCTTCCAAGCAAGAGACTGTTGCCGATTCAACAACAGAAGCGGAGTATATTGCTGCATCTGAAGCAGCAAAAGAGGCAGTTTGGATCCGTAAATTCCTAATTGGATTAGGAGTAGTTCCGTTAGCAGCTGAGCCCGTTCCATTATTTTGTGACAATAACGGGGTAAGGAACCACGGTCTCATCAATGATCCAAGCATGTTCTTCGACGTTTCCATTTGATTCGTGAGATCATACATCGTGGCGATGTGAAGATCGAGAAGGTCGCATCAGATGACAACATTGCAGACCCGCTGACGAAAGCTATTTCACAGCAAAAGTTTGAGAAGCACATACATAGTTCAGGTGTTAGATGCTTGAGTGACTGGCTATAGGCCAAGTGGGAGATTGTTAGACAATTATGACCCATAGCGTCACTGTTTGTAAAAGACATTGTGTTTTGTACAAAATTGACTATGTAATATTGAAATTGCCTTTTATCATTTCGTAATTACTTACTATGATATATAAATGGTAAAAGTCCATATGATTAGTTCCAGATTGAGATGATATGAGACAATATCAATCCATAAAGGTTTAATCATTAAATATTCCTAGTCGTAGTATTATCGAGACTGGACATCGATAATGCGGAATAGACTAGTATTGCACTTGTGCGTGTTGTGAGAGCATAACAACACAGTTCTCATATGTTTAAGTATAGGATACTTATGCAAGTGCGATAGGAGGTTGTGTTTTACCAATGGTACGGAAAACAGCTTCACTCTGGATAGATCCCGCGGAATCCCATTGGTAGTGTATATATATGTCTATGAGAGTCCGCGTCAGGGTAGATGTATTTGATCTTAACCTGAGACTTACATCGCTAATACTTGCGACAATCGGTAAACTTTGGTTTTGGTCGTCCAGGGCTTTAACAGGTTCTGTGTACGCCTCTATTGGGTTTATCAAGAATCGTAGTGTATTGGATGTGATGTCAAGACAGAAGTATCACTCCAGACATATGGAGATGATGATCACACAGGGATTCATAACTAGTTCTCTATTGTGTTGCAACCATCGGGACAATGTGACAAGGTCATGATTATCCGATTCAAAGATACTAGTTGTTTGATATCCGATATGTGCTTCGTACGGGGCAGACACTATTCCAGCCCCAGGCCTAGCACGTGACATCTGATACTTGATCGAATTACGAGATACTAGGTATTCTACGTCTGACATAGATTATATATTCCAGTAAGAATATTTCTAGAGAATTGGGTAGGCACGGTGCTTTGCTAGAAGCCAACCATGTCTTGTAAATCGGTTAGCACGTGGTACAAGGTACTCGCTTTATCGGATAGTCCGATAACCGGATTTACTGCCAACATATCCAGAGATCTCTTGGGTCGCTTCCCAAGGATTCACCGATGACAGTTGACTTAAATTAGAATAAATCTGGGATTAATTAAGAGAGAGAAAATTAATCTGGGATTAATATGGGCTTTATTTAATCTGAGATTAAAAGTGTTCAGTAGAGAAAGAACGCGATTAATTTGGAATTAATCGGTAAAATAAATTTAATAGTTAAATTTGATTTTTCTATTTAATTTATTCAAATGGGCTAAAATTAATATATCGGATATATTAAAATGGATTGGATTTCATTACGAGATTAAAGTCGGACTTTAATGCGAACGAACGAATTAATTTAGAATTAGTTCGTGAACGACGTTCGTAATATATTTGCGAGGCATCATTATTTAATTAAATTAGATTTAATTATTTAGCGACGAAGCATCGTTTAATCGGATTAAACGGAACCGAGCCGCGGCAAATGCCCGTAGAGATATTTGAATTTCGGATTCAAATATTTGGAGCCAAAAGTGTGGTAGGTGTTCCCACCACACAACCACCTTGTTTTGCCTTAATGAATACCATTTACCAATCTCTACCTTGTTTTGGGTAAAAGGTGAAATGGTTTCACCTTTTGGTAAATAACAAAAAGGCAATTCAACATGTGTGAACACTTGACATAAATCAAAACACAAAAATCCTAAAGGACCTAGGCTTGGCCGAATTCTTCTCTCTCTCTTCTCTTTGATTTGTTTTTCAAATCAACAAAAGCTAGCACTTTGGAAGTGAACAAAGGTGATAGGGAAACTACTCAATAGCTTGGAATCATCCTAAAGCTTGGAATCATCCTAAAGCTTGGATCTTGGAGATCTTGGATCTCAAAATTTTTAAAAGCTCTATCACTCATTGTAAGTATATTCCGCACCTTATAATGATCAAATCTATTGTTATGCATGCTTATTAGATCCTTATAATGTTCTTGGAACACTAACACAAGATCCACAACTCAAATCGGGAACAAGACCCATAATTCAGTTCGGGAATAAGAGCCTCAACTCGAATTGGGAACAAAACCCACAATTCAAATTGGGAACAAGACCCACAACTCAAATCGGGAACAAGACCCGCAACTCTATTCCGGATCAAGACCCGCAACTCTATTCCGGAACAAGACCCACAACTTAAATCGGGAACAAGACCCACAACTCAATTCGGGAACAAGACCCATAACTCAAATCGGGAACAAGACCCTCAGCTCAATTTGGGAACAAGACCCACAATTCAATTTGGGAACAAGACCCACAATTCAATTTGGGAAAAAGACCCACAATTCAATTCGGGGACAAGACCCACAACTCAATTCGGGAACAAGAAACAAAACTCGATGGTTCAGGAACAAGTCCTAGGGGTCACAGCGCCTCGCCATCAATCTCAACTCAGTAACGGTTAAAAAATAAACCATCTCTCATCAAGTAACAGTTCAAAAATGAGCCATCTCTCATCAAGTAATGGTTCGGGAATGAACCACCTCAGCTCAGTAAAGGTTCTAGAATGAACCATCTTTCATCAAGTAACGGATCGGGAATGAACTAGGGGTCAAGCACCTCGTCATCAAATAAACTCAATTCGGAGCATCTCGCGAAGCTACAGGTAAGTACGACAGTCGAAAAACTAGGTAAGTAAGTAAAAATACATGCATGACTTTGATAAGATTGTCACTGTCACACACTACACAAGTCCCATCAAAGTGTGGGTGACTGTGACACTGTATTTTTGCATAAAGCCCAATGATGAGCCTCGTATGTAGGCACTACCCGATAAGTTACAGAAGTCGCGGGAAACAGACGTCGGAAGGGAAATTCAAGGAATAAATACATCATTAATTTAATTCATTTGTTTGGCCTCGGGTTCGCTCGATTAATACATGTTTTAAAATTTTAGTTTCGGCCCAAAACCCTCGCAACCTATCCAAGGCCCATTTCGCCGAAAGCCCAATCCAAAAATAAATAAATCATATTTAACACATGTCACAAATCAAATTAAAACCAATCAAATCAAAATAAATCCCATTCCTAAATTTAATCAAATCACATTCCTAAATTAAATAAATCACCCACCAAATTAAATAAATTCCCCCACCAAAAATAAAAATATCTTTTCCTTAAATAATTGAATTAAATCCATCCATTTTTTGAATGATTTTATTTCCTTGTTTGAAGATCCCATGCACAAGGAAACCCTAGTGCACAACTATAAAAGATGACATAAACCAACCCTAAGGTTTCCTTCTCACTCCATACATCTCACACAAGGATTCAGAAATTAAATCATCCCCCTCTCAAGTCATATCTATCTCTCTATAACAAAAAATCATAAAATAAATAAACCCTAATCCTCATGCTCTCACCACTCACGGAAACCCCCTAAAAAAATTTCACAAACTACCACAGCATCCATTACTGCCCCCCTCCACGTGAAGACACAAATCCAAACAGCCACGCCCAAACAAAGAATGTAAAACCAATCTACCACCATCACTCATTTTGTAGGATACAGAAATTGACGACGCTGTTCTAGGGTCGCGGCCTAGTTGAGAGTACGGAGTAGCCCGCGGGGGACTAAACCAGAGAATAATGGAGTCGCCACCTGGTGTGAACCGGGAAAATGATTTAAGGACGCACTCACCCCTCGCAAGGGAAGACCTCAAACCATTGGGTTCGGAATGGTCCCTTACTTATGCCACTTGTAATGATATGATTTGTGCAATATCTTAATCGAATCTACACAACATATATATGCTCAAGAGTAACTTAGATCTAGTTCGCATTCATCAAAATAAATCCTAAGTCATTATAACGGCAAGCATACAGTATCACACAATGAGCATGTCGAATCATCAAACACAAAGAATAAATAAATAATCACTTAAACACTAACGTAAACTAAATTCCTAATGCGAAAAGTAGATCATTAAATCATGCATAAAGAAGTAACATAATTATGCTTAAAAATAAATAACGTACTAGACCTAATCATGCTGAATAAATAAATAATATACTTGACTAAATCATGCTAAATAAATAAATAATCTGCTAGACTAACTCATGCTCGAATATAAGGTTGGATGAAACGAAAAACGTGTGTCTCTCAAGTGGTATGTGGCATTGTATCCCGAGTGCAAACCGCAATACCATCCATTCGGATTCGGCTACGGAATTTATGTCTGAGTTTCCGTCCGATATATCACAAGAGAGAATATATATTCCGTTCATCCGGAAATCACATCATACATCAATCTATAATATTCATATGAAATAAAGTACTAAAATAAATAAAAAACAAAAGATGATAAATAAAGAAAGTGCCATCAGGTCTAACCTCTTTATGTCGCCTTTTGGAAGTACGTTACACGGCCGTCGGAAAGGTTAATGCTTTGCAACTCCTCCGGTTCATCGGTTCGTTATTTTTCTTCCCTGTCTTGTTGTTTTGGGCTGCTATTTTCACTATTTTTGCTGCTAGTTTTGCTTCTGTTTTCACTGTTTTTGCGGTAGTTTTAAAGTAAGTTTTTTTGGTAATAAAGGGAGATTTAAAGTGCAGTTTTTTTTTGTGATTTTTGAGGTGTTTTGGAGTGCAGTTTTTTGTGGTTTGAGAGTGCAGTTTGAGGCTGTTTTTGTGGTGAAAGGGGGCTATTTGGAGGGGTGATTTTGGCATGAAAGTGAGGGGGTTTTTTTGGGGCTGTTTTGCGGAAATATATGGGTTGTTTTGGGGCTAAGATTCACGGTAATTGGAGGGTGTTTTGGTGTTGTTCTTGGCGGTAATAGAGGGATAATGGAGGCTTGTGTGTGTTTTTTCGTGATGGAGGGTAATTCTTTTGTTGGGCGTGAATCCTAGGAATTTTGGAGAGCTTGGGCGTGGATGCACTAGGCTTGAATGTGTTGGTTTAAGCTTCTTTTTATATGCAAAGGTTGGGGTTTACCTTATACGAATAGGGAAAGGATTTTGAGTAATTATGAGGGATATCTCTTAATTAGTATATGATAAGGAAAAATCTATTTAATTAGGAAGGTAATTGGATTTTATTTGATTTCTTCTCTTTTGATTAGGGATATGATTTGATTTTATTTGATTTGATATTTTTTAATTAGGGAATGTGATTTAATTGAATTAGGAAAGCATTTGATGAGATTTGATTTGTATATTTTAATTAAGAAAGGTGATTTATCTTGATTTTAGCATGTGTTTAATGTGTGTTTTGTTTAATTTGGAAGGCTAATGGGCGTGACTTAGAGTGGCTTGGGCGTGTGTTTGGTCCATTTTGGTGGGCTTGTTTTAGTGGTGTGTGGGCTTGGTGTGTGTCTTGCGGGGGTTTGGGCTAAGGATGTGTTTTAAAACAGAGGTCCAACAAGCAAACCAGAAGCTAAACCAGGGAATTTAAATCCAATAAAAATGTCAATTCTTGACTCTTCCCTTCCGACGTCTATTTCCCGTGGCTTCCACAATTAAAGAGGTAGTGTCTCCATGCGAGACTCATCAACGGGACTTATATGAAAAAACACAGTGCCTATAGTTGGCCCCACTTTGATGAGACTTGTACAGTGTGTGACAATGACAATCCTATCAAAGTTTATACAATGCATTTTTACTTACCTTGCTCGCCAGCTGCCACCTGACTTGCCTGCTGTTTCGAACTGAGTTAATCTGGTGGTGAGGTGCCGCGACCTCGAGGTTCATCCCTGCAAGATGCTGTGATCTCTAGGAATCACTTCCGACTGAATTGATGAGAGTTGGTCCATTTCCGAACTGTTACTGGGTTGAGATTTTTTAACTGTGCTCCATTTTTGGAGTGCCAATTCCGGCATGCTAAACCTCATTTTGAGGCGTCACTGGTGGTTATCCATTCTCGAACTATACTCCATTTTCGGAGCGCTATTTTCGGCGTCTGATGTGTCTGCTCCATTTTGGTGCGCCATTTTCGGCATCTGTTGTGTGTGCTCCATTTTGGAGGGCCATTTTCGGCAACTGTTGTGTGTGCTCCATTTTGGAGTGCCATTTTCGGCATCTACTGTGTGTGCTCCAATTTGGGGCGCCATTTTCGGCATCTGCTGTGTGTGCTCCATTTTGGGGTGCCATTTTCGGCATCTGTTGTGTTTGCTCCATTTTGGGGTGCCATTTTCAGCATCTGTTGTGTGTGCTCCATTTTGGAGCGCTATTTTCAGCATTTGCTGTGTGTGCTCTATTTTGGAGCGCCATTTTCGGCATCTGATGTGATAGTTCTCTTTTCAATTTGTGCTCCATTTTGGAGCGCCATTTCCGGCATCTGATGTGGTAGTGGTCCATTTTCGAACTCTGCTGTGTGAGAATATGGCTCATTTTTGAACCGTTACTTGACGAGAGGTGGCTCATTTTTGAACCGTTACTTGATGAGAGGTGGCCCATTTTTGAACCATTACTTGATGAGATGGTCTTTTCCACTACAAACCTGTGAATATAAAATAAAAATTGGATGTATGTGATATGTATGCATGTATGCATGGATATGCTTCATATTCCGATTGGTTAGGTCTTCCTTGTGCTCCTTGGTGCCATTTGAGTGCAAAAATCTTTGGTCGCCCCTTGGGCATGCTCATAGTTCCTTTATGTCGATTCTCTCTTGGCGATTGCTCAGTTTCATTCAGTCTCATTCCTCAAGTTCTCGATAAATTCCTTATTCACGGGGTGGTTGACTAGTCGCTCCCAGACTCGATTTAGCTTTTTACTCTTCGTTGCTTGCATTCAGCCAAAGTAGATCATATGATGTGACGTTCCAAAACTGATGATGATCTAGGCCTGGACCCTAGGCCTCGACCCTAGCTAGCCAGCTGCCACTTGACTTATTTGTTTCTTTGAGTTGAGTTGATCTGGTTGTGCCATACCTGGCATGTTGAACCCCATACCCGAGGTGTCACTGTTGTATCTCCATACCTGGAGTGCCATACCCGGTGTGCTAAACCCTATACCCGAGGCATTGCTGTAGTGTCTCCATACCCGGAGTGTCATACCTGGCGTGCTAAACCCCATACCCGAGGTGTCGTGGTTGCTTCTCCATACCCAGAGTGTCGTAGTAGTGTCTCCATACCCGGAGTGCCATACCCGGTGTGCTAAACCCCATACCCGAGACGTCGTTGTAGTGTCTCCATACATAGAGTGCTATACCTGGCGTGCTAAACCCCATATCCGAGGTGTCGCTGTTGTGTCTCTATACCCGGAGTACCATACCCGACATGCTGATAATGTCTGTCTCCATACCCAGAGTGCCATACCCGGCGTGCTGAAAATGTCTGTCTCCATACCCGGAGTGCCATACCCGGCGTTCTGATGATGTGTGTCTCCATACCCGGCGTGCTGATAATGTCTGTCTTCATACTTGGAGTGCCATACCCGGCGTGCTGATAATGTGTGGGCCTCAAGCCTGGGACTCACCCCCAAAATTGATACTGATGTGGGCCTCGCCCCTAGACTGATACTGATGTGGGCCTTGCCCCCAGACTGATACTGATGCTGATGTGGGCCTTGGCCCCAAACTGATACTGATGTGGGCCTCGCCCTCAAACTGATACTGATATGGGCCTTGCCCTTAACTGATACTGATATGGGCCTCGACCCCGGGATTTATCCCTGAAACTGATACTGATGATGTGATGGTTCATTTCAACATACTGTACTACCTCTCACGAGATAATCCTGATAGCTAAACATATTTTCATCCTCAGCGGATGCTTCACGTCGAAACCAAAGAACCTTCAAAGTACTTAATATACTCAAGTCTGATCGTCTGGATGAATGATCTGAACTAGACTCCTAATGTGTGCGCGCTAAGGCTCTTTCGTAGCTTAATCCTTAAGCAGGCCAACTCAATGATCTGAACTCGTACTCAACATGATATATATTTCTTATTTCTTTTTGTCTCTCTCTTTTCTTCTTTTCATTTTGAATTTTTTTTTCTTTCTTTTTTCTTTTTTCTTTTCTTTCTTTCTCTTTTTTCCGACACACATACCCTTTAAGGTAGTATTTCTTCTCATGGTGGTCCTAATACTTACCCATGGCTAGCTTCACGCTTATCGATTATAGGTGGTCTATTTTTCTTTTTCTTTTCAGAGACTTTTTCTTTATTTTCAACCATATAATATATCGTAGCATAAGTAAACCAGGATGGACATCTAGGCAAACGGTCATTCACTGATCCACCATCTCTTCAACTAGTCATCTCGCCAACTACTCAGGCTTCTACTGTTGAGATCCCGTAATCAAGTGCTCGTGAGTCTAGCCGAGATCAATCCATTCAGAATACCAGATAAGAGCACATCTCGCACTTATCATTTCTAAGATTTCTCCTTACAACAAACAATGTCATCACCGGACTTATGCTTAACTATTAAGGAAAAGACTCGAACATGTAGGCAAAATCAATGTCTTTATTATTAAAAAACAGGATTGTAATTAAATAAAATAGGGAAAATATCTTTATCGTCAGCAACATTGCCTTCTTCCTCAGCCTATGGTTCTTCACTACTGCCATCCCCTATCGCCATACAAGAAGATTGGTGGTTGAGAGTTTGGAGGACAAAGGTTTCGGGTAGGCCGGAGTTGATCATATAGGTGGGTGGCGGAATGGAGTGGTAATTAGGTAAAGGATTTCTGTATGTGTTGGGTTGTTCTTTTTCTGGATCAGGTATTTTATGGGCGTCAATGAGGTTTTGGATCTCATGCCTAAAGCGGGTGCAGTTGTCAGTTTCATGGCCTCTTCTCCGATGGAAGTGACAATACAGGCTTAGGTCAAGGTTGGGTGGCACAGGGTTTGGAATTGGTTTAGGCTCTAAGGGTTGAAGAAGTCCTTGCGCCTTCAGCTCTTCGAACACCCTTGAAAGAGGCTTACCAAGGTTGGAAAATTGCCTATTTTTGATGGCAGTGACCTTAGCAGTAGTGGGCATGGTCCCTGAAGGCCCCCAAATATTCTTTTTATCATGGCCATAGAACTTCCGGTTCTCAGCTTCGTCCTCCTCAATATCCTTAACGGTCTCCCTCAGCTGTCGGAAATCTACAATAATGGAGGTCATCCTCCTCAACTTGCCATAAATTGAGGGCTTAGTACCTGTGATAATTATTTTGATCTGATCCTTCTCTGAAGTCCGAGTCTGCATCTTCAGAAGCTGGCTCCTCCAGCGATCTACATACTCTTTGAAACTTTCCTCAGGTTTCTACTTGGTATTATCCAAGTCACGGAGTGACAAGTCGATCTCCAAATCTGTGACATACTGTTTCAAAAAGGCGTCTGCTAATGCCCTCCAATCATCATTGACCTTTCTCTCTAGGCCATGATATCATACCACGGGTGCCCCCTCGAACGACATCCCGAACATCTTCTGAACCTGGCGCTGCGACAGGCCCACTGAACTCATCACAAAATCATATTGTCGTAGATGGACCCTCGGATCCCTGTTCCGATTGAATTTAGCTATGTCCGGTATTTTAAACTGAGCCGGCAGCTGCTATTTGAAAGTCATCGCCTCATAGTCTAGTAAGTCTTCGTCCTTACCCTTCATCTTGCGGGTAACTAACTCTACCTGGTCCCTGAGTTTCTGCAATTTGGCCTGGGACCCAGCTATCCTTCCCGCGACATGTTCCGCCATGTCATCATCAAAAACAGAGATGTCATCCCCCAATCTGTTCGGAGGCTCCTCAGGCCTCACATTCTCAGAGTTTCCCCCAGCACGGGGCACAACCATTTTAGCCATAGAAGTAGTCAAGGCTTGCAACTGCTTAGTAACCTTAGTGAGGCTGGTCTCCAACTGATCCATACAGGATACCTCGTTCTCTGATTCGCTTTTGTTTGCTAACGGCCTTTTGACAAGTCTTCCATTTCCCCTAACCTAACGAGTATCTATGATGGCTTTTAAGACACAAAGGTTTAACATGATGCGTGTACGCATGAGATGCGTACGATGTATGAGATATATAAGTTGGCTCATTATCATTTTAAAGTATTCAATCATACTTGGCTCATTATCATTTTAAAGTATTCAATCATACTATTGCACGGTGCAAACTTGTCTTAGTTGAAAAGGCCCAATAGGTTTACACTTTACAATAACATGGCTAAACAACTTCAAATGATAAAAGGCCTAAACATAGAATGGCCCATTGGCATTTTAGAAGCTTTTGGCCCATTTTTCATAAAGCACAAACTCGTCCCAGTTTAAATGGCCCAATAAGCCCATTAAGCCCATACCTCATGACAAATGTCCAATTGAATCCAAATGACAATGGTCATAAACGCAAGTATAAAGGAATAGTCTCTACTAGTCTTATAACTACAGTTCATGTGTGGGTTTAAAGGGGTACCGAAAAAGGCTCTCGTCGACGAAGGATTTCCCACAACTAGGACTCCCCACTCAAGGGTTCAGGCGACCAAGTGAGCGCATCTTTTTTATACACTAAGGTACGTGCCAACGAGTTATGGTGCGTGACTGACTGTTAAATGGATTTCCCGTTGTAGATTCCCCAGAGGGAGGATAGAGCGAACTCTCTTAAATACCCAAGCCTCTTAGGCTCTTATTGTTGGTGACTATTAATGTGTCCCAAGATCATATAAGTCATGAAAATCACACTTACAACGATCAGATGTGATGAGATGCTCAACAAAAAAAAAACCCTCATTTTCTCTTGATGTATATTCGGCCAAGGAAGAAATTTTGATGTTGAAGATGGGCAAGATCCACAAGCTCCAAGCTTTGAGAAGGAAATCCAAGCTCAAAGATTGGTTCCCAATCACCTTTGTTTGATTCTCCAAGTTTGTGCTAGCAAGATTGACCAAAGAAATCAATAGAAAAATTTTCTATTTTTCCCTTCAAAGTTTCGGCCAAGGAGAGTTCCAAGAGAGAGAGAGAGTTTGATTTTGTATATCTTGAATAATTATGCCAAAAAATGTTTACAAAAGTGGTATATGCTTTTCCAAAAAGTCAGCACACACTTTTCCCTCCATTTTGGCAATAATGGCACTCAACCACTTCCATCATGAATAGTGATAGCATGTCACTGTTCAAAAAGTGACTAGACATCCATCACACAACAATGACAAGTGATGTGACTTGCGGCCGCACACGATTCAAAATTGGAGTAGCCTCGCAAACACATTCCGGGCTCGGTTTCAATAATTCTAAATTAACGAGTTTTCCGATGCCTCGTCAATAAATCTAATTTACTATTCACGTTGCTCGTGAATTAATTCTAAATTAATTCGAGTGCCCAAATTAAAATCTAATTTTAATTCCGCGTCGAAATCCAATTTTGTTTAATATATCAAATATATTATTCTATCGATTAATTCCAAATTAATATTTCTCTCTCATCAAATAGTACTTTATCCTAGATAAAGTTTCTCTGCATTTAATCCCAGATTAAGTTCGAATCAAACATCATCAGTGAATCCTCAGGAAGCGACCCAAGAGATCTCTGGATATGTTGACAGTAAATACGGTCGTCGGACTATCCGAACACATGCGTACCAAGTACTACGTTTTTACCGATTTACAAGATAAGGTTGGCTTCTAGCAAAACGTCATGTCTACCCAATTCTCCAGAAATATTCTTACTGGAATATACGATCATTATCAGGCGTAGTATACCGTAGTATTGCGTATTGCGATCCAGTATCAGATTTCACGTGCGAGGCTTGGGGCTGGAATAGTGTATGCCCCGTACGAAGCACATATTGGATATCAAGCAACTAGTCTCTTTAAATCGGATAATCATGACCTTGTCATATTATCCCGATGGTTACAACACTATAGAGAACCAGTCCTGAATCCCTGCGTGATCATCATCTCCATATGTCTGAAGTGATACTTCCGTCTTGACATCACATCCAATACACTATGATTCCCAATAAACCCAGAAGAGGCGTACACAGAACCTGTTAAAGCCCTGGACGACCAAAACCAAAGTTTATCGATTGTCGCAAGTACTAGTGATGCAAGTCTCAGGTTAAGACCAAATACACCTACCCTGAAGCGGACTCCCATAGACACATATGTATACTACCAATGGGATTCCGCGGGGTCTATCCAGAGCGAAGCTGTTTTTCGTACCATCGGTAAAACACAACCTCCTATCGCACTTGCATAAGTATCATATACTTAAACATATGAGAACTATGCCGTTATGCCCTCACAACACGCACAAGTGCAATACTAGTCTATTCCGTATTATCGATGTCCAATCTCGATAATACTACGACTATGGATATTTAATGATTAAACCTTTATGGATTGATACTGTCTCATATCATCACAATCCGGAACTAATCATATGGACTTTTACCATTTATATATCAAAGTAAATAAATTTACAAAACGGTAAAAGACAATTTCATTAATACATAGTTAATTTTGTACAAAAACACAATGTCTTTTACAAACAGTGACGCTATGGGTCATAACTGTCCAACAATCTCCCACTTGGCCTATAGTCAGTCACTAAAGCATCTAATACCTGAACTATGTACATGTCTCTCAAACTTTTGCTGAGGAATAGCTTTCATCTACGGATTTGCCATGTCGTCATCTGATGCGACCTTCTCGACTCTCACATCGCCATGATGTATGATCTCACGAATCAGATGAAAATGTCGAAGAACATGCTTGGATCGTTGATGAGATCGCGGCTTCTTAGCCTGTGCTATAGCCCCATTATTGTCACAATATAATGAAACGGGGCTCAGCTGCTAACGGAACTACTCCTAATCCAATTAGGAATTTTCGGATCCAAACTGTTTCCTTTGCTGCTTCAGCTGCAGCAATGTACTCCACTTCTGTTGTTGAATCGGTAATAGTCTATTGCTTGGAAGATTTCCAGCTCACTGCTCCGTTATTCAAACAAAATATATACCCCGATTGCGACTTACAGTCGTCTTTATCGGTTTGGAAACTTGCATCAGTATACCCAGTTACCTCAAGTTCTCCATCTCCATAGATTAAGAAAGCATCCTTAGTTCGTCTAAGATACTTTATGATATTCTTAACCGCCATCCAGTGACCTTCACGTGGATCGGCCTGATAGCGACTACACATGCTCAAAGCATAGGAGACATCAGGTCGAGTACATATCATGGCATACATGATCGATCGGACTGTCGAGGCGAACGATATCTGATTCATGATGTCTCTCTCATCTTGAGTTTTAGGACACATTTCCTTAGATAGATAGACGCCATGTGACATTGGCAACAGTCCTCTCTTGGACTGATCCATGTTGAATCTCTTCAACACTTTGTCAATATATGTACTCTGGGAGAGTCCAAGCAGCTTTCTAGATCTATCCCGGTAGATCTTTATTCCCAGAATAAAGGCTGCTTCTCCCAGATCTTTCATGGAGAATTTCAATGAAAGCCAAGCTTTCACCGACGTTAACATGGGAATGACATTGCCTATTAGCAATACATCGTCAACATAAAGGACAATAAAAGTCAGTGTTTTCCACTAACCTTCTTGTATACACAAGGATCATCTTCGTTTTGAATGAAATCATATTCTTTTATGATCTCATCAAAACGTTGGTTCCATGACCGCGATGCTTACTTCATCCCATAGATGGACCGATTTAACTTACAAACCTTGTTTGCAAGTCTAGGCACGATAAACCGTCAGGCTATTGCATATAAACATCCTCCAAAAGGTTCCCATTAAGGAAAACAGTTTTAATGTCCATCTGCCATATCTCGTAATCGAAATATGCAGCAATTGCAAGCATTATCTGAATGGATTTAATCATGGCAACGGGTGAGAAAGTTTCGTCGTAATCGACACCATGTCGTTGACGATACCTCTTTGCTACAAGCCTAGATTTGTATGTTTGTACGTTGCCATCCATGTCGGTCTTCTTCTTGAAGACCCATTTGCATCCAATAGGCTTTACGCCTTCTGGTGCATCAACTAGTGTCCAAACTTGGTTGGTGTACATGGAATCCATTTCGGACTTCATGGCTCCTTGCCATAAAGCAGAATCGATATCTTGTATCGCTTCCTCATACGTAGCCGGTTTGTTATCCTCAATGAGATCAATATCTACATGAGGTGAGATCAGAAACCCATACCTCTCAGGTTGTTTCCTGACTCTCTGCGACCTACGCGGTCCTTGTGTAATAGAAGATTGTGGTACAGTCTCATCCCGGATGGACTGTTCATGTTCCGTTGAGGATTCTATGCTAGGAACAGTATCACTATGATTTTCATCGAGTTCTACCTTCCTCCCACTAACCACTGCATTTAGGAATTCCTTCTCAAGGAAAACTGCATGTAGAGCAACAAATACTTTGTTCTCTCGTGGGTGATAGAAGTAATATCCTTTGGTTTCCCTAGGATATCCTACGAATAGGCATTTATCCGATTTGGGTTCAAGTTTGGTACCTTCCAAACGTTTAACGTATGCCCAGCATCCCCAAATCTTCAGGAACGTGAAACCCGGTTTCTTTCCTGTCCATATTTCATACGGAGTCCAACAAAGTACGGTTTCTCCGTTCGGACACACCGTTTAATTGCGGTGTTCCAGGAGGAGTCCACTGTGAAAGAATACCATATTCATTCAAGTAATCTAGAAATTCATTGCTCAAGTATTCGCCACCACAGTCCGACCGTAATGTCTTAATGCTCTTGCCTGTCTGTTTTTCAATTTCGTGTCGAAACTCTTTGAATTTCTCAAAAGTTTCCGACTTGTGTCTCATAAGATACACATAACCATAACGAGATGCATCATCCGTAAAGGTTACGAAGTATTTGTATCCACCTCTAGCCTGGCTAGACATGGGCCCACAAACGTCACTATGAACAAGGGCTAACAGTTCGGTGGCGCGCTCACATTTACCGCTAAAAGGTGATTTAGGCATTTTGCCTAATAAGCAAGATTCCCAGACGTCATATGAATTTGGAGCAAATCCGTGCAAGTACCCACTCTTCGAAACCGTGGATATGCGAGTCTTGTTTATGTGTCCCAGACGACAGTGCCACATATAAGTTTCATCTTTGTTACTCATTTTGAGCCTTTTGTTTGTTATATTATATGTTGGAGATAGATTTATATTCAAAATATAAAGACCATTATTTGCAACAGCAGTGCAAATTTCTACATCATTTTTATATAAGTAACACCCAGTGTTTCTAAATACAAAAGTATACCCACATTGGGTTAACATAGATACAAAAATAATATTCCTAGTCAAACTAGGTACATAATAACAGTCATTAAGTTCAAGTACATGCCCCGAGGGCAGTTCCAAAATAAAAGTGCCCACGGCCAAAACAGCAACATGTGTCCCGTTTCTAACACGCAAATCAATCTCCCTTGAAGCCAGTTTCCTGCTAATCTGCAGATCCTGCACATCAGTACATATGTGAGTACCACAACTAGAATCAAAAATCCAATTTTAAAACTAGAAGTAGTCATGTTTATTTCAATAACAAACATACCTAAGGCCGGTGCCTTGCCCGCCTTTGTCTCATTCTGGAGTGCCTTGTACTTGCGGCATTCACGCTTCTATTGATCCCGCTTGCCGCACTGGAGGCAAACATCCTGAGATTTGTCCTTTGGCTTCCCAGAAGCCTTTGACGATTTGGCCTTGCCCTTTCTTTTATGCTTCTTCTTCTTCACACCTCCAGTTGCCTAGGGCCTAGCCCTCGGTGTCAGAGATGTCGAAGCAAAGTGCGCCTCGCGCTTGTTTCCCTTGAGAAGCTCATTCTCAGCTTCCTTAAGAGTAGACAATAACTCTCCAAGAGTATCATCAGTGTTCATCAAATTATAGTTTATGATGAACTGTCTCTAGGAGTCGGGGAGAGATTGCAAGACCATGTCTATAGTAATCTCGGCCTCAAAGGCTATCCCCATCGTAGCTAGCTCATCTATGTCAGCAATCATCTGTGCCACATGGGACTCAACAGACATGCCTTCTGACATGCGTGAACGGAAGAGCTTCTTAACTAACTCATATCTTTGCGACCTATTGTTAGATCGATGAAGATCTTGCACCCTCGCCAACATGTTATAAGGATCCAAGTCCCTGTTTTGTCGACGGAAATGCTGAATCATTGAAGCAAGCATAATAGACTGAGCAGTATCACAGTCATCACTGTGAGTCTTCCAAAGCTCCAGCTCAAGTGTCTGATCAGGTGTGGGTTTAGGCCCAAGAGGTGTCTGTATGGTGTACAACAGCCTCTCGGCTCCAAGGACTATCCTTAGATTCATCTCCCAATCTGTAAAGTTCGTGCCCTTAAAGACATTCTCGCCCATGATAATGTCTCAGATATTTCCCTTTCCAGTTATCTTGACTACGATAGTCCAACTATCGAGTCAACGATATTTTGGGTACAGTCTAACTGTTACAAGAAAAATAACATTATATTAGTCCAACTAATAATATAATTTTGACGAAATAATTTGAAAGCGCGTAAAGCTAAGTATCTAAATGAAATTACAAATTCAATACTAGCCTCCCACTATTTTTCGGCGAGCCTTTAACCCTCTGTCGAGTACTCGGGAAACCCAGTTTCCTAGTGGGCTAGGATCCCGTTAAATAACACACAACCTTGACTTTGGCCAACAAGGTGTATGATATTTAACTAGGTAGATCTCGAAGATCAATTGGATCTCATCCAATTCCTAGATCCGGTAGGTGGACATCCAAGTCCGAAACATATATACAATATATATGCCAATGTATCCAACACAATTTCCTAACCTTTTCCTTTGAATCAACTAAGCCTTGGCTTTGGCACAACAAGCTTAATGATTCCAGTTAAGCGGGACCCATTGACATGGAAAGTTTCGTAATCAATGTCGATGGACAAGAAGTGATCTTGACTTTGGCCAACAAATCACGACTTGGACAGGACACCGATATAGAACAAAACTCTCATGATTCAAACACATCCGCAATTGACAAAGGCCTTGACTTTGGCCAACAAACCAATGCCAATTTTGGATCTTGAGTAAAAATCACTCAACGGAAGGAAAAATCGCTTAATATTCTTTTGAGGGTTTTTTCGCGTAAATTGGCAACCAATTAATTATCTTTGTTAAGGTCTCATCATACACCCTTAAGCATGCTTCTAAAACATCATAAGGCGCATAAGTAAAATAATAGTGATATACAGATGGATATTTAAACAGATTGTTCCTAGAACAAATCACTCCATTTCCACTCCCCGGCTAGCACTATTCTACTTCTACCCAATTATATTACAATAATAGAAAACCTCATTAACATTGAGGGGAATTAGGTGAGAAGAGAATATAAAGAATCAATAAGAGAGAAGGCTGGACACTCAGGTCCAATTTATAAATTCTAAATTTACAACAATTTCTAAAATTGCCCTTTCCCTTCTAATATCCATCTGATATACACTATTCATTCATCACATCCACATATATTCATTCAAGGCATGTTATACAACCAATCTAATCCAATTAATTAGTCTTTAATTATGTGACCATCCAATGTTCAAACAATGATTTGATTTTGCGCGAGTCCAACTCGTTTGTGAATAAGTACTCAAAGTACGAATTCATGAATTTTATCGAACTACTCGTTAAATCCAATTTAAGTCGTATTCAGTACTAATTCTTTTATTTAACTCCAAATTAAATATTTACACTTTTAATGCGCTTTAACGACTTAGATTCCAAATCTAATCCTTTCGGGTCTCAAAGCCCAACTAACATCCAATGTTCGTTTAATTAAAGTCTGATGGGCTTTCAATTGATTTCATAAGGCATGGGATTTGGTCAATGTGGGTCAAACCCAATTACCAAGCCCAAGTGAGGAATCACCCTCATTTGCCAAGAAACCAATATCAAGCCCATAAGGCCCAATTAAACCTTTAAAGCCCATTTTATTACATTTGGACTTAATGGAATGATTTAGGCCCAATTTGGATCCAATTCAATTGGCCTGAACCAACTTGGCCCAACCAAGCCCATTATGCCCAAATATAACAAATTTAAGCCCAATTCAAAATTAAGCCCATTAATCAAAGTTTAATATTCCAAATTTTAAAATTCAATTAACTTAAGTGTAAAGTCATGATTAAGTCTTTTAAATCAATCTTTCCAAAATATTAATTTAATCTTTTAATCATGCTTTTATCATAAACACATGTCTAACATTATTTCATGAAAAATCAAGTCCATATCATGCCATCAAGCTCTCGGCCAAGGTAGGGTTTTAATGTCCGATTTCATTTTCAATCCAATCGAATTACAAATCGACATATCCTATTCGTTTTAAGACATCCAATGTTCATCAAAACAAAATTTTCCAAGAGCCTAGGGTAAGTTCCATATTCGGCCAAGCCTAATGGCAGGGTAAATTTTGATCCAATCACCATATCATGAAATTGATCCAATCATACCTCATAATATCAACATATAAGCGTATTCAATCCATCAATTTCATCAAATCATGCTCACATTCATTTTACCCAAATTTTACCCTAATAAATTTCATGCTCATTTAAGCTCTGATACCATTGTTGGTGATTATTAATGTGTCCCAAGATCATATAAGTCATGAAATAAGAATGAATAATCAAGAAGGGTGGCTGAATCACACTTACAACGATTGGATGTGATGAGATGCTCAACAAAAAAAAAAACCCTCCTTTCCTCTTGATGTATATTCGGCCAAGGAAGAAATTTTAATGTTGAAGATGAGCAAGATCCACAAGCTCCAAGCTTTGAGAAGGAAATCCAAGCTCCAAGATCGGTTCCCTATCACCTTTGTTTGATTCTCCAAGTTTGTGCTAGCAAGATTGACCAAAGAAATCAAAAGAAAAATTTTCCATATCACCTTTGTTTGATTCTCCAAGATCTACAAGCTTCAAGCTTTGAGAAGGAAATCCAAGCTCCAAGATTGGCGTGAAAGTGAGGGGTTTTTTTGGGGCTGTTTTGTGGCAATATATGGGCTGTTTTGGGGCTAAGATTCACAGCAATTGGAGGGTGTTTTGGTGTTGTTCTTGGAGGCAATGGAGGGCTAATGGAGGCTTGTGTGTGTTTTTTTTGGTGATGGAGGGCAATTCTTTTGTTGGGTGTGAATCCTAGGAATTTTGGAGAGCTTGGGCGTGGATGCACTAGGCTTGAATGTGTTGATTTAAGCTTCTTTTTATAGGCAAAGGTTGGGGTTTACCTTATACGAATAGAGAAAGGATTTTGAGTAATTATGGGGGATATCTCTTAATTAGTATGTGATAAGGAAAAATCTATTTAATTAGGAAGGTAATTAGATTTTATTTGATTTCTTCTCTTTTGATTAGGGATATGATTTGATAATTTTTAATTAGGGAATGTGATTTAATTGAATGAGGAAAGCATTTGATGAGATTTGATTTGTATCTTTTAATTAAGGAAGGTGATTTATCTTGATTTTAACATGTGTTTAATGTGTGTTTTGTTTAATTTGGAAAGCTAATGGGCGTGACTTAGAGTGGCTTGGGGGTGAGTTTGGTCCATTTTGGTGGGCTTGTTTTAGCGGTGTGTGGGCTTGGTGTGTGTCTTGCGGGGGTTTGGGCTAAGGATGTGTTTTAAAACAGAGGTCCAACAAGCAATCCCGAAGCTAAACCAGTGAATTTAAATCCAACAAAAATGTCAATTCTTGACTCTTCCCTTCCGACGTCAGTTTCATGCGGCTTCCACAATTAAAGAGGTAGTGTCTCCAAGTGAGACTCATCATCGAAACTTATATGCAAAAATGTAGTACCTACACATTTTCTCTCTCATCTCACAACAAAGCATCAAACACTCACGCCATACACTGAGACACGTTCAAACAGAAGCCACACGGCTTCACACCTAGTCCACAAATGAACACACACTACTCACCCTACCTAACACACACAGACCCCTTGGCTGTGAATCATGATCAACTTCTCAAAACCCTAGTAATCTCTATCCCTCTCAACTCTCCCTCAAGCCTTAGCTCGCTCTCTTTTACCTTAAACATATCAACCCACTCGGCAAGGTAGCCATTACATCCATGACAACAAAAGCCAGATCACGTCACCAACCCCACTCACACAGCCACGTTAACTGCTCAACAAACCAAACACAATAAACAAACAAAGCCAATAACCCTTCACAGATCACGCTCTTCACAGATCACGCCCTTCAAGTCAGCGCATCACACTAACAAGCCAATAACCTTTCACAGATCACGCCCTTCAAAGGTCACATGCTTCTCTCCATCACATGCAGCCATGTGAACTGCCCACAATCCCTTAACAATAACAACCCCAAACTGACACCAAACTGAGTCCAAAATCGTGAATAAATTACCCCGAAACCAATCCCAAAATTACCCAGAAATCAGTCCCAAAATTACCCCAAAACTGTTGCCTTTTACACCGAAAATAACCCCGAAAGATAGCCTGAAAACTGCAGTAAAAATGGCAGAAAATAGTGGAGAAAATAGAAAAAACGGCAGTGAAAACAGCAAAATAGTGAAGGAAAATTTGAACCAGAAAACCTGAAAAGTTACGGAACATTAACCCTTCCAGCGACGACGTAACGCACTAACAGGAAGCGATTTAAAAGGTAAGACCTGAGGGCACCCTTTGTTATATTTTTATTTCATCGTCCTAGAAATGTCATGCTTGGTTGGGCGTGGAATACATCTAACCGGGCATGCGAAGTCCTATATTAAAAAAGCGGCTAAACTACTGGTCACATCTCTCATTGATGTTCCGTCATTTATTTTTATCTCGCATTTATCTTTATTATAATATACCGTATTTGTCTTTATTTCTATTTCGTATTTAATTTATATTTATCATTACTTAATTATTTCGTATTTATTTTCAGTTTTTTATCTTCATTTAATGTTCGCACTCAGTTTATTATTTATCACTCCCGTTATTTATTATTATCTCCTCGCATGCATCATTATCTTTTACGTCTATTTTCATTTACGTTGAAATAATAATTGTGTGCTATCTCTCGTGGTATATCGGATGGAAACCCAGACGTAAATTTCGTAGCCGAATCCGAATGGACGGTAGTGCGGTCTGTACTTGGGATACAACTCCACGTACCGCTTGAGAAATTTTCAAGCACGTGTTACATTTTGGTATTTAATTTTGTATTTATTATTCCGCTATTTATTTTCTATGTATTGTTTATTTGTTCATGCATTATTATTCTGGATGCGCATGGGCAAATCATGTTGGATTAAAGGTCCTCCGTTTGAGGGATAAAAGCCTAAAGGCTACCTTTACCTCGATTTTTTGCCGCGTCGGATGAGGTATGCTTGATTGGATGTGAAATATGTCCAATCTGGGTATATGAGGTCCCATATAGATATCGACCGTGGTCGCATCTCTTTCATCATTATGTTATTTACCCTTTGCATATCATTACCCCGTTTATTCATGTATGTTTGCTTCTTTAGTTATTTCTTTTACATTACGTACTTAATTATCTGCTTTTATTATTAATGCTTTTACAGTTATTGTTAATTACATTATTGCGCTTTATTGTTTAACAAGTTTATGGAATTATGCATTTGCCTTCATTTTATTTACGTTTATAGGTGTGCAAATTTGTGTGTTTATTTAAATTATCTCGCATATGTTGCATAAGACATGGTTATATTATTGCATGAATCTTTTTATTACAATTGGCATAAGTAAGGGACCATTCCGAACCCAACGGTTTGAAGTCTTCCCTTGCGAGGGGTGAGTGCGGTCTTAAATCATTTCCCAGTTCACACTGGGTGGCGACTCCATTTATTCTCCGTTTTAGTCCCCCACGGGCTACTCCATACTCCCGACCGGGCCGTGAGTCCGGGCAGCATTGCCAATTTCTGTGTTCTCGAAATGACAATATACACGTGCTTCTCATTGTCTAGACAATATAAGTAAGAAAGTCCTTTTTACGTCAGCCCCTCATTGTCGCGATAATATTAATCAGAATGCATATTTATGTCTCTGACTCTCATTGTCGCAACAATGGAAGGCATAATTTTTTTTAACACAAAATCAGTTATTTTGGTTAACTTTACCTTTGAATTTTATTTTTCTTTCGGGGGCGTTGCCCCATCGATCCACTTTGACCTGTCCGGGTAGGTTGATACTCGATAAGTCAGCGTAGGAAAATAACCGAACCTACATGTATTATGTTATTCACATAACATCTTACATTGATATATATATATATATATATATATATATATATATATATATATATATATATATATAATATATATATTATATATATATATATATATTTAACAACAATACTACAATGCCAATCATGAGGATTTTGATTTAGAGGATTTGGGTTTATTCAACACTTTCGCCAAAATCACTCAATATAGCGACACAAGATAGAAGCACTGGTGCAAAGCATGAAGAAATCAAGACACATGTTTATAAAGCTCATGTTGCATCGTTTGGAGATTTTGAACAAAAAGAGTGAAGAAACCTGAAATTCCTAATTTTACTCATCGGTTTCTTAATGCGTACATTGTGGACGCTGGATTTCACCTGAGGTTCACAATCAGGAATTTATAATATATGGGCGCTGGTGATCCTACAAAACAAAGGTAGATGAGCAGGGAGTACTGCCCACTTGTGTGGTGGGTGCCGTAGGTACTTCGACCCTCAAGTTAGAAGTGAAGATGAGTGGTAAATAAGAAAGAATAAGGTCTGAGGTTACCTTGACTTCTGTTGACTATCGTGAGAGCGATGAGCCGGTGTTTAGAGAGTAAGAGGCTCTGAGAGCTCAAGTTTGAGAGCTAAAACTTGAATGACCTGTATGTTGAGTTATGTTGTCATTTATAGGTTGAAAGAAGTCATTTTATAACTATAACATGAGTTGTACTTGTGATGGTGGGACCCACAATGTACTGACATCTCTGGCGACGGGTCCACAACGTGCTCAAGACTTTATCTTTCGGTGATGAAGAATATTATGTTTACGAAAAAGGGATATAATAGCCAATGTGATGTTTTCTGGTATGGACCAGTTCGAAGGTCTAAAAGGCTACCTGTAAGCTTTAATTGGGCTTATCTATCCACCGATTTAAAGTGAAGGATGGTTTTACTTTTGGGCCTAGATTTGGCCCATATAATTTGTTCCATACTATAAGTTTAAGGGTCTTTAACTTGTAGAGTACTTTTCCGAGTGCATCGTCTAGGATCTGACTTATAGTATGTTGGCGACTTCAATGTCTTCTGGACTAGATGAAGGCTAGGTCTTCAATCTTGACTATACATGAGCCATGGGGAAAGTTCCCAATTGAATGAACCATATGAAGGTTAGGATAATCCCCATACTACGGGTCAAATGACAAGGGGAATCTTCAATGTCTTTTGGACCGGATGAAGGTCGGGTTTTCAACTTGACTCTACATGAGCCATGGGAAATGTTCCCAGTCGACTGAACCAGATGACGGTCAGGATAACCCTATACTACGGGTCAAATGACCCTGGGAATCTTCAATTTCATCTGAACCAGATTAAGGTCAGGATAATCCTCATACTACGGGTCAAAAGACTATGGGAATCTTCAATGTCTTCTAGACCAGATGAAGGTAATGTCTTAAACTTGACTCTACATGAGCTATGAGGAATGTTCCCAGTCGACTGAACCAGATAAAGGTCTGGATAATCCCCATACTACGGTTCAAATGACCAGAGAAGTCTTCAATATCGTTTGGACCAGATGAAGGCCAGGTCTTCAACTTGACTCTACATGAGCCATGGGGAATGTTCCCAGTCGACTGAACCAGGTGAATGTCAGGATAATCCACATACTACAGGTCAAAAGACTAAGGGAGTCTTCAATTTGGTCTGGATGAGATGAAGGCCAGGTCTTCAACTTGACTCTATATGAGCCATGGGGAATATTCCCAGTCGACTGAACCAAATGAAGATAAGGATAATCCCCATACTACAGGTCAAAGGACCAGGGAAATCTTCAATGTCGTCCAGACCAGATGAAGGCCAGGTCTTCAACTTGACTGTATGTGAGCCATGAGGAATTTTCCCAAAAGACTGAACAAGATGAAGGTCAGGATAATCCTCATACTACGGGTCAGAGGACCAGAAGAATCTTCAATGTCGTTTGGACCAGATGAAGGCCAGGTCTTCAAATTGACTTTACATGAGCCATGGGGAATATTCCCAGTCGACTGAACCATATGAAGGTCAGGATAATCCCCATACTCTTTATTTTCGTCTGGACCAGATTAAGACCGGGTCTTCAACTTGACTCACATAAGCCATGGGGAATGTTCCTAGTCGACTGAACCAGATAAAGGTCATGATAATCCCTATACTATGGGTCAAAGGACCAGGGGAGTCTTTAATTTCGTCTGGACCAGATGAAGGCCAGGTCTTCAACTTGACTCTACATAAGCCATGGAGAATGTTCCCAGTCTACTGAACCAGATGAAGGTTAGGATACATGCGTGTAATATTGACTGGGATCATTAACAAGTCCCAATCTACAGGCATGTAGTGTCGACTGTGATCCATGTTATGCCCTAAGCTACACGTTGAGATGTTAACTAGGTCATTCTTAATTAGTCCCAAGTCAAAGAGCATTGTGTCGACTGGGTTCTTCTTTAAGCCTCAAGCTACACATATGTATATGTCGAATGAGATGCACATCAAGCTCCAAACCATACACGCGTCTGAGATCCACAACAAGTCTCAAGCTATACACATGTAAATATCGAATGGGATGCACATCAAACCAAATCTCCATATATGCATGTCGACTGGAATGTCTTCACACCAAGTCTTCATATAGTGTAGAGTGGAATGTCTTCACACCAAGTCCCCATTAAGGTATTGTCGATTGGAATGTCCCTACAAAGTCTTCATACAAGTATGTCGACTGGAACGTCTTCACACCAAGTCCTCATGTAGTGTCGAGTGGGATGCCTTGCCAAGTCTTCTTTCATGCACGTCGATTGGAATGTCTTCACACCAAGTCCCCATGTTGTGTTGAGTGGGATTTCCTTGTCAAGTCTTTTTTCATGCACGTCGACTGGAATGTCTTCACACCAAGTCTTCATTAGAGTGTTGTCCATCGGGACATCTTCTTCATACCAACTCTTCATACATGTAGTGTCGACTGGAACATCCTCCTCATGTCAAGTCTTTATACATGTGGTGTCGATTGGTGTGAACATGCTAGATACATTACTTCTTCGTATGGGTTGAGTGGTAGAAAAATTGGTTCTATTAGAGGGAAACGCCTTGTTCTTTTCTTAGTCAGTTGGGAGAAATATATCGATTGGGCCGGATGATGGTTTATGTTGTCGATTAGAGACAATAAGTTTCTCCCTAAGTTGGAGTTTTGTGAAGGACAATTTTTTCTTAAAGTAACCAATGAATATTTGTTTGAGAATCTATTATGTCCCTAAGGTGACAATGGGTGGCCTATGGCTCTTTTTATGGTCTAATTGCATCAAGTGCACCTTAATGAGATATATTACTAGCACATCATTTATTAGGTCGCTTGAGAGGATTCAAGATTCTCTCTTCTTATTCCTCTTATCCTCCTCCCACCTGATCTCAATTTGGGCTCAAGCCATGACTTGATCCATAGTGTAGCATCGAAATTTAGTCAACTTCTTATAAAACCCACTATTTGCGAGTAGAAAATTTTTGAAGGCTTCCACCACAGTAGGTTGATGGAGATCTATAATGGATATTCTTTCTTTGTTGAAACGAGCCATGTAGCTTCGTAAGGATTCTCCTTTTCGCTGTTGGATTATATTGAGGTCGTCTGTAGTTTTCTCGAGCTTACAAGAGCTTGCAAACTGCTCCATAAACTTATCTGCCAGCTATTGGTATAACCTAATAGATCTCTATGGGATATAGATGACTAAGTGAGGGCTGGTCCTGCCAATGATTCTCCAAATCCTCCGCATATTCTAGCCTCTCATTGATGAGGGGTCAGACCCGTTGACACTGTCTTATATTTTTAATGGACAACATGGTCGTTTGGGTTTGTGGATCTATCATACAGCTTCATATCTGGTGGGCTGAACTTCCTTGGTAGTTCGATGGAAGTGATGGTCTCCAAAAATGAAGTATCAGAAATTATTCTGGCCCGAATTTTCCTTATTGGTAGCCTGACACCGAGGAGGCTGACAAAATTACGTCTTTTAATTATAACATTTCTTTGAGCATGTTGGAAGCGAATTATTGTGCGTGGTCGACTGGGGAAATTGGTTCATTTATTTGATCGTTCCGGGGGTGGTCCTCTAGAGGTGGATCATCATTTGGCATATCATTAAATGCCCCCCCGAGATTGGATGAGATTTTATGATTGTTGGGATTGTCTGGAGTATACGTTGTTAGGAAGTTGAGGAGATTTGCTCCAATTTCTTCTGGAGGGTTATATTAGAGCTTCCCATTGCTTGATTCTCTTCTTCTAATGTGCGTAATCATTCTTAGAGTATAGCCAGCTGTATGGTCATAGGATCTGATGTCTCCTCATTACTGGAAGTTATGGTTGCTTGTGTTTTAGGAACCATAGACTGAGAGATCTTTACCTGCTATGAATCGCTAAGGCCCCACGATGGGTGCCAAGGACGTTGGAATTTGCCCGAGCTCCACAATCAAGAATTTGTAGTATGAGGGCACTAGTGATCCTCTAAAACAAAGTTAGAATGACCGGGGTTGTTAGGGTTGATGCTCAGAGTGCCAATCCGGATCGTATTTATGTCCAATTCAGAAATACGAGCAATTATATTTTCCATAATATTACTAATTTTAGTGGTAGCACCCTTGTCTTTTATACACTTATTCGATCTAATTGCGATTAGTTATCTGATTACGATGAGGTTGAAACTGAATCTGGTTCAGTGATACATGTATATTAGACAAATACCCTAGGATTTAAAGTATAGTGCGCAATTACAACGTAGTTTGTAATTGAAATTAGGAAACACACTATTAGTTGTATATCCTTAAATAAAGTTCCTGGTCAAGATTTGCTAATACGGGTCGGTTAGTAAAATCCGTTGAGACCAGTACATGTTGTATATCGTGACTTAGTCCGATGGTTTATCCCAATGAACCATAAGTCTCGGGAGACTCGTATAGACATGTAGGTGTTTATTTGATAATACATTAAACGACTCACGAAAAGTTTCCTAATAGAAGGTACACCAACATCAATAGGAACCTTCTCGAGTTGAGCGAGCATAGTGGTCCTTCGTGAGATACCACTGTGGATATATGAGCTATCCTCCACACTTTGATGGCAGCCAAGTTAACGATCTAGTCATGATCAGACCTCTGCCTGTTCGTTGGGTGTGGACTGATGCTCATGATATCCTCCTCATATAAAGACATGTTCCGTCAGTCTTATATACAGGGCATATGCATCCAGCACGTGTTTATGATCTAGTAAATCCATGGCCGTGGTATAACTTCGGCAATCATTTTTGAGTGTTATTTCGAGATCGTAAATTGAAAGTCAACTGTATTATACTGAATAAATTTGACGTTTTGATCTATATCCCAGTTATAATACGGATGGCCTATGACAGAGGGATTATACGTATGTTGTGACCTCAGCTTGCATAGTTTAGCGAGGTTATCCGTGGTCGTCATAATTCATGAGTGGATG
Source organism: Zanthoxylum bungeanum (assembly GCA_019454045.1). Taxonomy (NCBI): domain Eukaryota; kingdom Viridiplantae; phylum Streptophyta; class Magnoliopsida; order Sapindales; family Rutaceae; genus Zanthoxylum; species Zanthoxylum bungeanum. Next base: position 29,190 of record SKCR01034488.1, read on the forward strand.
AATTATGGACACAAAATTAGATTTCGTGACGGATAAACCTAAACATAGAGAGTCTCACAATATGAAATGTACTCGTTGAGCACTTGGGCAATTCAATATGAATAATATTGATTATTCATAATACTTCAACGGATTAAATAAGTTAATCCAGATCATTTAATCCGTTAAACGATAACATATACAATATGAGATTTTGTCCGATAATAATTATTGTGTATTTGTATTTGATACATAATACGATTAAATACACATTAATTATTCGTCAAATGAGATTTTGACACATGCCATAAATATATATATTTTTATTTATTGTAAATAAAAAAAATACATATATAATAATAATAATAATTAATTATTTGATATTTAATTGTTAAATATTAGAATGATTAATTAATTTAACCTTTTTCATTAAATTTTATGAAATATGGTAAGTTGTTATTAGAACACATGGCATGTCTTTATATTAGGCTTCATTTGTCCAATTTTGATTTGCTGAAATAAAATAAGCATTAAATTTATTGATTTAATTTTTTCTTTTGGACAAAAATGCCATTATATTCAGTCAACATGATTTAAAATGAAAAAAATTGTTTTCTTCTTCATGCTTCCTCTCTCATTTGTCGATAACCTCAAATAAAAAGGGTGAAAAATGGGTTTCATGCTAGCTTGATGATTCAAGCATAAACAAAGAGGAAAATCAAGAAAAATGGCAAAGAAATTAGGAGATTTAAGTATTTCTTCAAATCCTAAGCTTTGAAAGTTTGTTTCATGTTTTCCTGATAATCTTTTGAGATCTAGGGTTTCTTCTTTGTTGCAAAATTTGGGGATTTTGGTTGTTGAGGTTGGAATTGGAAGTCATTAGTATGTGTGAAGTGTATTTGGAAGGAATTATCGTAATTTAGTTCCAAATTATTCAATTGTTGAAGAGTTGCCCTTCTACAGTTGTTGATCTACTCTAAAATAGCCTAGAATTGTTCTAGAGTTGTTCATGTGTAGTGGGACTCATTTGGTATTGAGATTAATTGATTTAGTCTTGAAATTGTTAGAATTAAGCATGAAAATTGGACAATTTCATTTTCTGTTTTGACTTGGAAATGAATCTGATTTGTGATGAAATTGTTATCTTTTGAATGTTTTGGATGTGTTTTGGGAGTTGACATAATTTCCGGAAAGTGTTTCCGACTTGAAATAAATGAAAATGGCCAAAAACAGCGTTACCAGATGGATTTTGAGCTAACCAGATGACGGCTGTCCAAATAGTGAATCCGTCACTATTTGGGCAACCCATGAACTGCCCCGACACTATTGGAGTTGACCTGGGCAGTTTTCATAAGTGTCGAATAGTTGGTTCGGTCAAAAACGTATTTTAGGCCACTTTACGGAAAAAACGGTTTTCGTAAAAGTTTCACTAAGTTTCAACTAAATTTATGTCAATATTTGATATTGAATAAATTGATTTAGATGAAATATGAGTAAATTATTCATATTAGATATTGAATAATTTATTCGGTATTTGAAAAGGTTTTAAAATACGATTTCGCCCGAACCCGCGCTTTCGCTGCGTCTTATTGCCCAAAGCCCCAGCACGGGGAGTATTGCCCACCGGTGTGTGGTGGGTGTCGTAGGCATTCCGACACTCAAGGTATGATGTTACCTTGACCTCTGTTGACTACCGTGAGGGCGGTGGGCCGGTGTTTAGAGATTAAGAGGCTCTGAGAGCTCAAGTTTGAGAGCTAAGACTTAAATGACCTGTATATTGAGTTATGTTTCCGTTTATAGGTTGAAAGAAGTCACTTTATAGTTGTGTAGGCATTGCATTTTTACATATCAGCCCGATGATGAGTCTCGTATAGAGGCACTATCTCTTTAGTTGTGAAAGTCGCGGGAACGGACGTTGGAAGGGTAAAGTTGGAAAATAGAATTTTTGGTGGATTTATCCAAGTTGTTTAGCTTCGGTTGCTTGTTGAACTTTCGTATCTCAGGCCACAAACCCCCATAGACCACTTACCAAACCCAAACCAAACCCAAAATACCCAAGCCTTCCAAGTCAAGCCAAGTCCACGCCCAAGGGATAGTGATTCACGCCCATAATGCCCTTTATTTAGGTAAATGCATATTTATCATATGCTAAAATCTTGTAAAATCCTTACCTAAATAAAAGAAATCAAATCAAATCCCTACCAAATCAAATCCAATCACAATCCTAAATAAGGAGAACCTTTCCTTATGATAAACCAATTAGGAGATTCTTTCATATTCCAATAAGGAAAGCCTCCTCTCCTTTGCCTATAAAAAGAACCCCTCACCACCATTCACAACCCTAGCTCACATATCCCTCAAGCACGCCTAAAGCACTCTTTTAAGCCTCCCTTGCATGCCCCAAAGTTCCCATTCAAGCCTCCATTGCCGAATCATCAAGCCAAGAATACCCTCTATTGCCGTGCACCATCCTTCACCCTTGCACCATTCACGCCCAAACCCTAAACACAAGCCTCCATTGCCGCATCTTAGCCACCATTCACATCCCCAACACACACCAAATAAGCCTCAAATACAACCCTGAAGTGCCGCAAAACACCCTCCAAACACAGCTCCAATTCAACGCCCAAATCAGTCCCAAAAACGCCCCCACTGCACACTGGACTGCCGCAACTTAGCCCACTGACCTGATGGTTTTGCAGTGAGTTAAGCCTATAAAACAGCCCCAAAATCACCTAAAAAACTGCACTAAAAAACTGCACAAAACCCCCCTAAAAAATACCAAAAATCGCACCCATTTGGCCTCCCAAATCACCCAAAACCACAAAACGACCAAAACAATGACCTGAAATGTTGCAGCAAAATAGCAACGAAACGGACTTAAAACAGCAGCCCAAGCATCAAAACAACGAGGAAAGACGTTGAGTAGACAAATCGAAAAAGCATCGGATCAATCACCCTTCCAACGGACATGTAATGCCCTTTCTCGAGACGACAAAAGAGGTTAGACCTGAGGGCACCTTTTTACTTATCTTCTTCATTTTATTTTATTTATTTTAAAATATTATTGCATGAGAGTCGTTTGAGGCATGATGTGATTGTTGGATGAGCGAGATATGTGTTCCCTTTTGTGGTATATCGGATGGAAACCCGGACGTAAATTTCGTAGCCGATTCGAATGGACGATAGTATGGTCTGCACTCGGGATACAACGCCACGTACCACTTAAGATACACGTATCTCGTCTCATCCAAATTTTTATTTGAGCATGTCATAGTTCTAGGTCGTTTATTTATTATTTTAAGCATGATTTAATTTAGTTTGTTATTTATTTTTAAAGCATATTTATGTTATTCTTTATGCATGTTATTAGTTTACGTTATGTTTGAATAGTGATTTATATATGTTGATTCTATGGTTTAATATGCTCATTGTGTGGAATTGTGTTTGCCGTTTAAAGACTTACATTCAAGCATGCAAACTTAGAATAAGATTTATTTAGCGAATGCATGTTAGATCTAAATACCCTTGAGCATGATTATTGAGTAGATTCGATTGATTTATTGCACAAATTATATCATCACAAGTAACATAAATAAGGGACCATTCCGAACCCAACGGTTTGAGATCTTCCCTTGCGAGGGGTGAGTGCGGACCTTAAATCTTTGTCCGGTTCACACCGGGTTGCGACTCCATTATTCTCCGGTTTAGTCCCTCGCGGTCTACTCCGTACTCCCACTAGGCCGCAAGCTTAGAACAGCATGCGTCGCCCAAGTTCTGTGTCCTACAGTCTGGTGACTCCACTGGGGATAGAGAATCGACCCTGAAATCATGTCTTGTGATGTGTATAATTTGTGCTCTAATTGATCGTTTCTATGGTGGGTTGAGGGGGTTAATCAAAGGCTTTGTTAAAACTAGGTGATGGTTAGGTGTCTTCCTTCATTCACTACTTTTCAAGGAAAAGCTCCGAAGGCACCTAGATAATCATTACCCATAGCTTGTTGTGATAGACTAGTTTGGAGGACTCGTTTATTCCTGTCACCAAGCGATAAAAGCCTAAGAGGCTTGGGTATTTAAGAGAGTTCGTTCCACCCTCCCTCTGGGGAATCTACAATGGGAAATCCATTCGACAGTTAATCACACACAATAACTCGTTGGCACGTACCGTAAGGTATAAAAAGGGTGCGCTCACTTGGTCGCTTGAACCCTTGAGTGGGGTGTCCTAGTTGTGGGCAAACCTTCGTCATCGAGAGCCTTTTTCCGCGCCTCGTGAACCCACTTGTGAACCTTAGCCATAAAGAACCAGTAGAAGTTATTGTTATTAATGTGGTCGACCGCCGTCATTTGGATCCAGTTGGACCTTTTGTCAAAAGAAATGAACTTGTTGGGCCATTTAAACTGGGATGAGTTCATGTCCTTTGACAGTTGGGCCAAAAGCTTCTAAAATACCGGTGGGCCATTTTGTGAATGGGCCTCTTATCATTTGAAGTCATTTAGCCATATCACCGCAAAATGTAAACATGTTGGGCCTTTTCAACTGAGACAAGTTTGCACTACGCGATGGTGTGATTGAATACTTTAAAATGATAATGGGCCAAATAGTTTACATTTTTTTTTTATAATTTTATAATTTTATATATACATGCATCGCAAAAATACATACTGACACATGGCCTTTAGAGAGAGGCACGATAGATACCTGTTGGGTTAGAGAAGGGACCAGACTCACCAAGAATCCAATAGCGAAAATGAGCGAATCTATCAATGAGGGGTTTCGGATGGATCAGATTGAGGCCAGTCTTGCAAAGATGGCTGAACACCTGCAAGCTCTGACTGCTGCCATGTCTAATATGGCTGTGCCCTGCGCTGCGGGAGGATCTGAGAATGAGAGGCGGGAGAGCCCTCTGAATGGATTGAATGATGATGCTCCGATATTTGATGATGATCTGACTGACTATGCCACTGGTAGGATAGCCGGGACTCAGGCTGAAATACAAAGGCTCCGGGATCAGATGGAGTGTTTCACCAGTAAGCTGAGGAGGAAACATGAGGATCTACTGGATTATGATTCAATGACTAATAAAGAGCAGTTGCCCGCGCAGTTCAAAATGCCTGACATCGTAAAGTTTAATGGGAATGGGGACCTGAGGGTCCATTTACGGCAATATGTCTCAGTGATGAGTTCAGTTGGCCTATCTCAGCACCAAGTCCAGAAGATGTTCGGGATGTCATGTTGGACAATTATGACCCATAGCGTCACTATTTGTACAAATCATGGTGTTGTTGTACAAATTAACTATGTGATAAAGGAGATTGCACTCTTATCATTTGTGATTAGATCACCTAGATATATAAATGATGAGAGGTCCTTATGATTTGTTCCTTGATTGAGAATGATATGAGACAGTATCAATCAACGAAGGATAAATCATTAAATATCCATAGTCAGAGTATTATCTAGTTGGACATCGGTAATGCGTAAAAGACTAGTATTGCACTTGTGCACGTTGTGAGGGCATAACGGACATAGTTCTCATATATTTAAGTATTGGATACTTATGCAAGTGTGGTAGGAGGTTGTGTTTTACCGATGGTACGGAAAACACCTTCGCTCTGGATAGACCCCCTCGGAATCCCATTGGTAGTTTGACTATGTGTCTATTGGAATCCGACATCAGGGTAGGTGTATTTGGTCTTAACTTGAGACTTGCACCGCTAATGCTTACGACAATCAATATACTTTGGTTGAGGTCGTCCAGGGCTTTAACCGGTTCTGTGTACGCCAATACTAGGTATATTGAGAATCGTAGAGTATTGGGTGTGATGTCAAGACGGAAGTATCACTCCAGTCATAGTGGAGATGATGTCATACAGGATACGGTATTAGTGCTCTTAAGTGCTGCGCGGCCATCGGGATATTATGACTAGGTCATGTATATCTGATTATAGAGACTAGTTACCAAACATTCGACAAGTGCTTCGTACGGGGCAGACACAATTCCAGCCCCAGGCCTAGCACGTGATCATTAGATACTGGACAGAAATACGCAATAGTACTTAAACTACGCCTGATACAGATCCTTTATTCTTGTAAGGATATTTCCGGCGAATTGGGTAGGCATGGCACTTTGATAGAGGCCAACCTTGTCTAGTAAATCGGTAAGACGTAGTACGAGGTACTTATGTGTTCGGATAGTCCGACGACCGCATTTACTGCCAACATATCCGGGGATCTCATGGGTCACTTCTCAATGATTCACCGATGATGTATGACTCGCACTTTAATTAATCTGGGATTAATTAGAAGAGAGAGAAAATTAATCTGGGATTAATTTCGGACATATTTTATCTAGGATAAAATATCAATAAAAGAGAGATAACGATTAATTTGGAATTAATCGGTAAATTAATATATTTGATATATTAAACGAAATTGGATTTCGACGCAAAATTAAAATTAGATTTTAATTCGGGCGAACGAATTAATTTAGAATTAATTCCTTCGCGACATGAATAGTAATTATGCTTGGTAGGATTATTTAATTAAATTAGATTTAATTGCGACGTAATGGATAAATCATTAATTTGGAATTAACGAACCCGAGCCCGAGATTATTTGCGAGCGCATTCGCATTTCGAATTCGAGTGCGGCACGCAAGTCAAATCAAGCGTCAAATCGTTAGTCGCATCAAGCGTCAAATCACTTATCACTTTGAGTGATGTGACTTGACATCATGTCACTTTATTAAAGTTGATATGACTTGATGGATATTGATGTTGGAGTGTGGAACACTCAAGTTGATTAAAGTTAATTTATTTGACATTTGGAAAGTTAAAATAAATGGTAAATCATTTTATTATTTTGGAAAATATATAAAGTGAAATGCTTTATACTTTAACCTAACCCTAACACATCTATCATCTCTCTCTTCTCCTCTAGTTCACGCCCAAGGAGGCAGTGGACTGCCTTGGTTGGCCGAAAATGGTGAGCCATTTTGAGTGGTTTTTGTTGCAAAATACTTGAGAGCTAGCACTCTAAGAGTTATACGAAGGTGTTTAGGAAACCCACCCACGAGCCGAGAATCAAACGACGAAGATTCGAAGCTCAAAATCTCAGCTCAAAACTGAAAACAGTGAGCAGTGGACTGGTTCATTAGGCGCCACTTTGATGGAAGAAAAACAAGTTTTGTTCTTCATCAAATCGTCTCAACCGATCAATGTAAGTATTTCGCAACTTCTTTGATTTGTTTTCACACATATTTCATGCTTGTTATGATCTTGGGACCTAGAATAAAACCAACAATGGCATCAAGAGCCTAGGGTCAAGCATGAAACTTTTAGGGCTAAAATTGGGTAAAATTGATTTTGAGCATGATTTGGTTAAATTGTTTGATTGTGCATGTTTAAATGATGTTTAATTTAAGATTGATTGGATCAATTTGTTGAAAATGAGTTTGGAACAATTTTCCCCAAAATTATCATGTTGGCCGAATGTATAGGGTTTGAAGAATTCTTGGAATTTTTTGATTTTGATTCATTGGATGAGATAAAATCATAAAGGATAATGTTAATTTGAAATTAATTGGATTGAATTTTGAATTGAACAAAAATCCCCAAATTCTTACCTTGGCCGAATTGCATATGCCCTAATGTAGTCTTGGATTTTTGATTTTTGATAATTGGATGTATTGGAAATCATTCGGGATGATGATTCGATGTCGATTGTGGAATTAATTGGATTGAATTCAAATCAGACAAAATTATCTCCATTGGCCGAGACTTTGAGCATGGTGAATGCGTTTGATTTTTCATTAATGTGTTGGTCATGTGATGATGATGTTAAACATGATTAATTGGACTAATTTGATGTTTTGGAAATATTGATTTAGATGATTAATTATTATATACACTTTAGGTAGACCCGGCCACGGTTCCGGTTCGGAACCGGAATCGAACCGGTTGGAACCGGAAGGTTCCGGTTCAACCGGTTCCGGAACCGAACCGTAATTGGACCGGTGGAACCGTACGGTTCCACCGGTTCGGACGGTTCCAACCGGAACCGAACGGTTCCGGTTGGTTACGTCGGGTTCCTGTTGGAACCGTAGGTTCCAACAGGACCCTAATTCCCCCAATGGCTACTAGCCGGGGGGAGCAGGGAGCCGTTTGGCTCCCTCTGCCAAACGGCTCCCTGCCAAAAATAAAAAAAAAAAAGAATTAAAAAAATATATTTTTATTATATAAAAACAAAATACTAATGTACCCCTAATAACGGTAATAAAACGGTTATATTAGGGGCATTTTGGTATCAAAAAAATTCTAAAATTCTATAAATATGATTCATTTTTCATAATTTCATCACACCAAATTCTCAACTATCTCATTTTCTATAATTCTCTTATTCTCAATCTTACTTCAATACAATTCTCTTATAATCTTATATTCTTATTTTCTCAATCTCAATTTATTTAGTTGTTAATTTGTTATCATTCGCATTGCAATTATTCAATTTTCTTATTTTTCTTCCTAATTTTTAAAAAAAAATGGCAAGCTCATCCGAGAACATAATGTCAAATATGCCAACCCAAGAGAGCGGCCCTAGTGTCAGTGCACAATCACGGAGAAGAGAAGTTAAGGCTCGGTCCTCCGATATTTCAAAATTCATTTTACTTTGGAATATATAGAAGATGATTCACAACGAGCAATTTGCAACTATTGTGGGGTTATCTATAAATTTTCTGGTGGATACAGCAATATGATCAAGCACATGGAGAAACATCATCCGGTTGAATTTGGCATTGATACGACGCAGACTCAAATGGCCGGGTACGCATCATCTAGTAGAGGTACGAGTAGTGTAGATTTATTTAAATATTCTGATGCAAAAAATAAGAGAAGAATTTGCGAAATTAACTTGTATGGCACATCTTTCCTTAAGCTTTGGTGAAAAACTTCATTTTACTAATTACGTGCATAATGCTTTAAACCCTGTGCATGTAGAATGACTCGAAACACAACAAAACGTCATATTTTCAAATTATATAAAGATGGTAAAATTATTTTAAATGAAATATTTAAAGAGATGAAAGGTCGTATTTCTATATGTTCTGATATTTGGAGTGACCATTGGCAAACACACTCATACATGGGTGAGACTTGTCATTGGATTGATGCATCATTTACCATGCAAAAACGACTTATTGCATTTAGAGTTTTTGATGACCAACATACTGCACATAATATTTATAGAATGATGAAGGTAATTTTTGATGAATATGGTTTAAGAGAAAAATTTTAACAATTGTATTTGATAATGCATCTGCAAATACTGCATCCATCAATGATTTAAAAGAATATTGTCAACCAAATTTAGGGGGTCGATTTTTTATATTTGTTGTACATGTCATGTCCTAAATTATGTGTGCAAGACGGTCTAAAATCATTATCTCCTTTCCTTGATCCAATTAAAATGGCACTTAACTGTATTTGGTCATATTCTCAAGTTAGGAGAGAATGGACCAAGTTTTGTAAAATAAATGGTTTTTAAACCGATTAAATTTTCTAGAGATGTTCCAACACGTTGGAATTCTACTTATTTTCTTTTATGTCAAGCATTTCAATACAAAGATGCATTATGTAGTTTTTTTTCTCAACATGTCAAAATATCACACTTTATCCTAGTCAATGGGATATTTGTGAAAATTTTTTAGATATTTTAAGAGTATTTAATGATGCTACTGTAGTTTTTAGCGGTTTTTATTATCCTACAGCACATTTATTTCTTCTTGAGAGTTTGAATATTGTTGGAACTCTCGATGAGCATGTTGACAGTGACGACCCTAATGATATTGTTTTGCTCGAAGCCATTACTATTATGAAGGTAAAATGGTTGCATTATTTTAGAGAAATTCCTTTACTTTATCTTATTGCTGCTGTTTTTGATCCTAGATTTAAATTAGAAGGTTTGAATGGTGTTTACAAGCTTACTATGGTTATTTAGGAATATTAGATGACATTGATATTACGAGCATAATGACGAAATTAAGAAATGATTTAATTATTTTATTTAATGATTATATTGTAAGATATAACTTAGGAACATTAGGTCAATCTAGTAGTAGCGAAACGGTAATTCAAACAAGACTTAGCGCAGGGGATCGTTGGTTATTGCAACGAAATAAAAAATCTAGGGATACTACGACAACTAATAATCCTGAATTAGATAATTATTTATCTACAAATTTTGAGTTTTCTAATGAAAGTTTATGCAGTAAAAATTTTAAATCCTTGAATGGTGGAACCGGCATCAAAATATATATCCTGTTTTATCTATTATGCTAAAGAGATCTTGGCAACACCTATTTCCACCGTTGCGGTTGAGCAAGCCTTCAGTTTGGGAGATAATATATTGGAAGCTAGGCGATCTTCATTACATCCAAGCACTCTAGAAGCAACAGCTTGCGTGGATGATTGAACTCGAGCTGATCTGAGACAACAAGAAGATGCCCCCGATGATTTTGAAGATTTGTTCGATAATGCTTCTGTAACAAGTGCAAGCGGAAGCTGCGGAACCGGAGCCGAAGGATCAACTGATAATGATGATTGATAATTGTAAAAATATATTTTACAAAGGGGATATGTCTTAAACTTGTAATGGAACTACGTGAGCTTTGATTCCTCTCACCCTTGGAGGATACGTAGGCAACTTAAATTTTTAAAAATTTAAGCTCAAGCTCTTCAATGTAATAAATTTTTTTTATTTATAAATTAATCTCATTTTTTTAATTAATAAATTTTTTTTATTTAAGCTTTGATTAATGATTCTCTCTCATTTTTTAATTTTAAATAATAAAAAAAATAAAACGGAACCGAACGGAACCGGAACCGAACCGGTTCGGTTCGGTTAGGTTTTAGGTTCCGGTTCCACTTAAGTGTGGAACCGGAAAACCGGCCGGTTCGGTTCGGTTCCGAACCGGAACCGAACCGCCGGCCGGGTCTAACTTTAGGTTAATTAAATGTGAAATTGGATTTTATGAATTTAATTAATTAGGCCTTAAAATTGGATTTGGGCTTTTAATATTGTAAATGGGCTTATTGGGCTTTGTTGTACAAAGTTGGTTTAGGAAAATTGGATTGGATCCAATTGGGCCCAAAACCACTGCGACTTAATGAACCTTTAAAGTTTAATTGGGCCTAATGGGTCAAAATTGATTTACGGGCTTATGGGGTAAATCTCGGATTGGATTTTGGTTATTCGGTTTGACCCGAGTTGACCAAAAGTCCACGCCTTAAGAAATCAATTAAAAGCCCATTAGACTTTAATTGAATTGACGTTGGACGTTAATCGGTCTTTGAGACGCGTTACGATTAAATTGGAATTTAAGTCGTAAAAGGTTTATTATTAAAGTGTAATATTTAATTTGGAATTAAATAACGAATTAAATTGAATGCATATTAAATTGGATTTAATGATGTAGTTTATTTAATTCGAGAATTCGTACTTTGAGTACTTATTCGCAAAACGAGTTTGACTCGAACAAAATCAAATCGTTGTTTGAACATTGGATGATCACTAATTATCGGATTAATTAATTGATTAGATTGATTGATAACATGCTTGTGTGAATACTTGGTTGTGATGAATGAATAATGTATATCGGATGGATATTAGATGGGTGGGGCAATTTTTGGAAATTTTTGTAATAAATTTGATTTATTAAATTGGACCTGCGTGTCCAGCCTTATCACCTCTATTCTCTTTGTATTCTCTTCTCACTTATTCCTCTCAATGTAAATGAGGTTTATTTATAAGTGTAGTGTAACGGGTAGAAGTAATACAAGTGCTAGTTATGAGAGAGAAAGGGAGAGATTTGATCTAGGATCAATATGTTAAGTATCCATCCGCATATCATTGTTATTTATTTTCATATGCGCTTTATTATGTATTTAGAATGCATGTTTAAGGGTGTATGATGATGAGACCTTAACAAAGATAATAAATTGGTAGCCAATTTGCACGCGAAAAACCCTCATCAAATATCATGCGTTTTTCATTCCATTGAGTGATTCTTACTCAAGATCCGAGATTGGCATTGGGTTGTTGGCCAAAGTCAAGCCCTTTTTCCGTCGAAGATGTGTTTGAATCACGAGAGTTTTGTTCTATATTGGTGTCTTGTCCAATTGTGGTTTGTTGGCCAAAGTCAAGACCACTTCTTGTCCATCGACATTGATTACGAAGCTTTCCATGGTCAATGGGTCGCGCTGGACTGGGATCATTAAGCTTGTTGTGCCAAAGCCAAGGCTTAGTTGATTCAGAGGAAAAAGGTTAGGCAATACATTGGATGTATTGGCATATATAAGATATATGTTAAGGATTTGGATATCCGCCTACTGGATCTAGGAATTGGATTGGATCCAATTGATCTTAGAGATCTACCTAGTTAAATATCATACAATTTGTTGGCCAAAGTCAAGATTGTGTGTTATTTAATGGGATCCTAGCCCACTAGGAAACACGGTTTCCCGAGTACTCAACAGAGGGTTAGAGGCTCACCGAAAAATAGTGGGAGGCAAGAATTGAATTTGCAATATTCGTTCAATTACTCGCCATACGCGCTCGAACAAATATCACTCGTCAAATAAGCTAAATGTTAGTTGGACTAATATTTAAACGTTGTTTTAATAAATAGTTGGACTATATTCAAACTATTCAATTATAGTTGATTTTATAATTAGATTATAGTAATCAATATAATTGATTTTAATCTATTAAAATTATAGTTGATTAAATAGTTGGACTATTGTAATCATTATAATAAATAGTACCTAAATCGTTGATTAAATAGTTAGACTATTAAAATCAAGATAAAATTGAAAGATTGACGTTTAATACATAATCATAGGGAAAATTATTTAAATGGTTTAATTTTCAAATTGGGAATAATTTCAGGATGGTCCTGGAAATAAATAATAAGTTACTTTATTTGATAAAATAACCTATTATTCCAAAGCCCTGAATTAAGTAAATAAGTGGAGTATAATCTTTGGCAGATTCATGTGATGATGACTTAAAGTGCTTAATTCATAATACTTGTCATAAATCTATGTTTAGATTTAAGTAGTATTAAAATTACAATTAATAATTATTGGAGAATTAATGACTGATCTCGAGGAGATAAAGTCAAACTATGCAATTAGGTAAGTAGCGCAAGGCGCACCTTACTTCAATATTCTAGAACCCAAGACTTGGCCAAAGGCTTCTGAAATATTGGAAAGGGCAAAATCATTATAATCTTTTGGAAAGATAAAAGGACATATCTTAAAATATCTGCTTAAATGTGGCAAACAGGATCGCTTAAGCGTGACTGCCGTTTGAACAAAGCGGACATGAAGGAATTAAAGAAAGGGCAAGGCTCTGACTTTAAATATGTTTGTCATAATTATGTTCACTACTAGTATTGAAATTGGATTTTAAAATACTTAGTGTGGTACATAAATATGTACTGATGTATAGTATCTGCTGTGAGCAGGATACTGACTTCAGTTGAGATTAATCTGCGAATGGGAAACGGGACGTAAGTCCCTGTTTAACCGTAGATACCTAAGTTTAGGAACTACCTTCGGGTATGTACTTAAATTAGGAAACTGTTATAATGTAACTAGTTTGACTAGATACATTATCTCTATATCAGTGTTTAACCCGCTGTGGGTGAACCTTTATGTTCTAAGACACTAAAGTGTTTTATTATATAAAGATGATATTGAGATAAACACATTAGATGTGAATAACAGTATTTATATCTTGAATATAAATAATATCTCAAACATATGAAATAGACAAACAAATAGCTCAAACTGATTTGATCAGATGAAACTAATTGTGGCGTTGATGTCTGAGACACAATCAAACAAGAATCGTATATCCGTACTTTTGAAGAGTGGGTACTAGGACTGATTTGATTCCAATCAAATAAAGTCTACGAATCTAGCTTATTGGGCAAAGTGCCTAAAACACTATTTACTTGGTAAAAGTGTAAATGCCACAGATCTGCTAGCCCTAGTTCATAGTGAATCAAGTGGGCCCATGTTTAGCTAGGCTAGAGATGGATATGAATATTTCGTGACCTATACGAATGCGGCATCACGTTATGGTTATGTGTTTCTTTTAAAGAATACAAATCAGAAACTTTTAGAGTTTCGACACGAAATAGACAAACAGATCGGCTGAAGTATTAAACCGTCACGGTAAGACCGTAATGGAAAATACTTAAGCAATAAGTTTCATATATACTTGAAAGAGTATATTATTCTTTCAAATGAGGACTCCTCCCGAGACACGTCAGTTTGACGGTGTGTCCGTACGGAAAAACCGAATTTTGTTGGACATGATAAGGTTTATCATGAGTCGCTCTGAGCTATCATTTCCTTCAACTGATATACATTAACAGTGCAAAAACTTATTTAGAATAAGGTTCCATTAAAATCTGTTTGACAGATTTCATATAAGATATGAACGGGAAAGAAACTAGGTTTCACATTCCTGAAGATTTTGGCATGCTGGGCATATATTTGGATGATACCAAACTAAAACCCAAATCGGATAAGTGCCAAATGAAGGTTATCCTAGGGATACCATAAGTATTGTACTTATACATCTCACCTGAGAGCAATTAGATTATTGCTCACCATGCGGTTTTCCTAAGAGGAATACCGATATGCAGGGGTAAGTATGAGGATAGTAAAACTCGATGAAAATCGGAGTAATACTGTCCAAGGCACCGAATCTTTAATGGAACACAAACAGTTCATCAAGGATGAATCTGTACCATTAATCTTCGAATACACAAGAACAGTGTAGATCGGAGAGAATCAGAAAATAATATGGGGTATGGGTTTCTGATCTCACCTCATAAAGATGTCAATCTTATTGAGGTATACCAACCGACTACGAATGAGGAAGTGATACGAGGTATCGACTCCTATCATGACAAAGTGCCATGAGTCCGAAGTGGATTCCATGTATAACAACTATGATTGGATACTAGTTGATGTACCATAAGGCATTGTGCCTATAGGTACTGTATAAGTCTTCAAGGAAGACATACATGGAAGGCAACATACCAACGTACAAAGCTAGGCTTGTAGCGGAAAGGTATCGTTATCAACATTGTGTTGATTACGGTTCAACCTTTTACCTGTTGCCACGGTAAATCCATTTGGATAATGCTTGCTGTAGCTGCACGTTTCATTTATGAAATGTGTCAGTTAAAGGTCAAAATCGCTTTCCTTAAAAGGAACCCTTTGGAGGATGTTTATAACATCATGATGATTTTGTCGTACTAAAACCAGCAAACAAGGTTTGTAGGTTATTCAATCAAACCCTTTGGAGGATGTTTGGATTGAAGCAAGCAATAGGTTCTTGGAACTAACGTTTTGATGTAATCATAATAGTGTATGATTTAATTCAAAACGAATATGATTCTTGTGTATAAAAGGAGGTTAGTGGGAGCGCACTGATAATGAATGTCCTGTATAAAATAATGATAACATATGTCATTTCTTGGAAATGATATTCCCATAAAAAAATCGGCGAAAGCTTGGCTTTCGAGAAAATTCTCCGTAGAATTCTTAGGAGTAACAACCTTTATTCTAAGAATAAAGATCTACTGGGATAGATTAAGTTGTTAAAACTCTGCGAGAACTCGTACATTGAAAAATGTACGTGACCTGGTGTCTCATACGCTTTGAGCATATGGATTCACAATCAGGCCAATCTAAGTGATAGTCACTGGATTGATGTTAAGAACATCCGTTAGAATCTTAGAGATCTGAGGGTGTTGTCTTAATCTATGGAGAAGGAGAACTTGAAGTGACTGGGATCACTACTGCAAGTTTCCAAACCGACAAACCGACTAAAAGTCGCAAACGGTACTATACAGTTTGAATAACGGTACAGTGAGCTGGAAAGCTTCCAAGCAAGATACTGTTACCGAATAAATAACAAATGCAGATTATTACTGCAGCTGAGGCAGGAATAGAAGCCATTTGGGTCGATAATAAATCTAATTAGATTAGATATAGTTCTGTTAGCAGCTGAGCTAGGCGTCAGCAAAGCCTAAAGAATTAATGGTCTCATCAACGATCCAGATACATACTTCGACTATTCATCTGATTCGTTCAGATCATACATCGTGGCGATGTAATGATCGTATAAATCACATCAGACGATAATCATACAAATCCGCTGACGAAAGCTTTTCTCAGCAATTTGAGCCAACCGTACATAGTTCGGGTGTTAGGCACTCGAGTGACTGGCTATAGGCCAAGTGGGAGATTGTTGGACAGTTATGACCCATAGCGTCACTATTTGTACAGATCATGGTGTTGTTGTACAAATTAACTATGTGACAAATGAGATTGCACTCTTATCATTTGTGATTAGATCACCTAGATATATAAATGATGAGAGGTCCTTATGATTTGTTCCTTGATTGAGAATGATATGAGACAGTATCAATCAACGAAGGATAAATCATTAAATATCCCTAGTCAGAGTATTATCGAGATTGGACATCGGTAATGCGTAAAAGACTAGTATTGCACTTGTGCACGTTGTGAGGGCATAACGAGCATAGTTCTCATATATTTAAGTATTGTATACTTATGCAAGTGCGGTAGGAGGTTGTGTTTTACCGATGGTACGAAAAACAGCTTCGCTCTGGATAGACCCCCTCGGAATCCCATTGGTAGTTTGACTATGTGTCTATGGGAATCCGACATCAGGGTAGGTGTATTTGGTCTTAACGTGAGACTTGCACCGCTAATGCTTACGACAATCAATATACTTTGGTTGAGGTCGTCCAGGGCTTTAACCGGTTCTGTGTACGCCAATACTGGGTATATTGAGAATCGTAGAGTATTGGGTGTGATGTCAAGACGGAAGTATCACTCCAATCTTAGTGGAGATGATGTCACACAGGATACGGTATTAGTGCTCTTAAATGCTGCGCGGCCATCGGGATATTATGACTAGGTCATGTATATCCGATTATAGAGACTAGTTACCAGACATTCGACAAGTGCTTCGTACGGGGTAGACACAATTCCAGCCCCAGGCCTAGCACATGATCATCAGATACTGGACAGAAATACGCAATAGTACTTAAACTACGCCTGATACAGATCTTTTATTCCTGTAAGGATATTTCCGGAGAATTGGGTAGGCATGGCGCTTTGCTAGAGGCCAACCTTGTCTAGTAAATCGGTAAGACGTAGTACGAGGTACTTACGTGTTCGAATAGTCCGACGACCGTATTTACTGCCAACATATCCGGGGATCTCATGGGTCACTTCCCAATGATTCACCGATGATGTATGACTCACACGTTAATTAATCTGGGATTAATTAGAAGAGAGAGAAAATTAATCTAGGATTAATTTCGGACATATTTTATCTAGGATAAAATATCAATAAAAGAGAGATAACGATTAATTTGGAATTAATCGGTAAATTAATATATTTTATATATTAAACGAAATTGGATTTCGACACGAAATTAAAATTAGATTTTAATTCGGGCGAACGAATTAATTTAGAATTAATTCCTTAGCGACGTGAATAGTAATTATGCTTGGCATGATTATTTAATTAAATTAGATTTAATTGCGACGTAATGGATAAATCGTTAATTTGGAATTAATGAACCCGAGCCCGAGATTATTTGCGAGCACATTCGCATTTCGAATTCGAGTGCGGCACACAAGTCAAATCAAGCATCAAATCGTTAGTCGCATCAAGCATCAAATCACTTGTCACTTTGAGTGATGTGACTTGACATCATGTCACTTTATTAAAGTTGATGTGACTTGATGGATATTGATGTTGGAGTGTGGAACACTCAAGTTGATTAAAGTTAATTTATTTGACTTTTGGAAAGTTAAAATAAATGGTAAATCATTTTATTATTTTTGGAAAATATATAAAGTGAAATGCTTTATACTTTAACCTAACCCTAACACATCTATCATCTCTCTCTTCTCCCTCTAGTTCACGCCCAAGGAGGCAGTGGACTGCCTTGGTTGGCCGAAAATGGTGAGCCATTTTGAGTGGTTTTTATTGAAAAATACTTGAGAGCTAGCACTCCAAGAGTTTTACGAAGGTGTTAGGGAAACCCACCCACGAGCCGGGAATCAAACGACGAAGATTCGAAGCTCAAAATCTCAGCTCAGAACTTAAAACAGTGAGCAGTGGACTGGTTCATTAGGCGCCACTTTGATGGAAGAAAAATGAGTTTTGTTCTTCATCAAATCGTCTCAACCGATCAATGTAAGTATTCCGAAAATTCTTTGATTTGTTTTCACACATATTTCATGCTTGTTATGATCTTGGGACCTAGAATAAAACCAACATGTCACTCGAGGGGCACCCGTGGTTTGGTATCATAGCCTTGAGAAGAAGGTTAGGAAGATTGGAGGGAGTTAGCTGATGCCTTCTTGAAGCAGTATGTTACCGACTTAGAGATTGACTTGTCGCTCCACGACCTGGAGAACACTAAGCAGAAGCCCGAATAGAGCTTTAAGGACTATGTTGACTGTTGGAGAAGCCAACTCTTAAAGATGCAGACCAGACCTTCTGAGAAGGATCAGATAAAAATGATCATCAAAGGGACCAAGCCCTCTATTTACAGTAAACTGAGGAGGATGACCTCCATGATTGCAGATTTCCGACAGCTGAGGGAAACTGTCATGGACATTGAAGAGGAAGAAGCCGAGAATAGAAAGTTTTACGGCCAGAACAAAAGGACTTTTGGAGGGCCTTCTGATACCAAGCCCGCTACTGTTGAGGTCGCTACCGTCAGAAACAGGTGATTCTCCAATCTCGGTAGGCCCTTGTCAAAGGTGTTCGAAAAGTTGAAGATGCAAGGACTTCTAAAACCTTTGGAACCTAGGCCATTTCCAAACCCTGTGCCACCACACCTCAACATAAACCTGTGCTGTTACTTCCATCAAGAAAAAGGTCATGACACCGATAATTGCGCCCGCCTTAGACATGAAATCCAAACCTTATCGACGCCCATAAAATACCCGACCCTGAAAAGGAACAACCCAACACACACCAGAACCCCATACCGAACTATCACTCCGTCCCACCGCCTACCTACATGATCAACTCTAGCCTACCCGAGACCTTTGTCCTTCAAAATCTCAGCCACCAAACTTCTTACATGGGAATAAGGGAGAGCAACAGTAAAGAACATTAGGCCAAGTAGAAGGCAATGATGTAAACGATGAAGACGTTTTTCTAGTTTATCTGATCCTGCATTTTTAATAAAAAACGACATTGAGTTTGCCTGCTTATTCGAGTTTTTCCTCAATAGTTAAAATATAAGTCCAATGATAAAAATATTTGCTTTAGGGTGAAACCTTAGAAACGATAAGTGCGAGATGTGCTCTCGTCCGGTACTCTGAATGGATTGATCTCGGCAAGACTTACGAGCACTTTACGGGATCTCAATAGTGGAAGCCCGAGTGGTTGACAAGATGACTAGTCAAAGAGATGATGGGTCGGTGAATGACTGTTTGCCTAGACGTCCCTCTGGTTTACTTATGTTACGATATATGATATGGTTAGAAATAAAGAAAGAGTCTCTACGATGAAAAAATAGAAAAATAGACCGCCTATAACCGATAAGCGTGAAGCTACCCATGGGCGAGTATTAGGACCACCATGAGGAGAAATGCTACCTTAAAGGGTATGTGTGTCAAGAAAAGAAAAAAAAAAAGAGAAAGAAAAAAAGAGAAGTCCAAAATGAAAAGAAATAGACAGAAGAAAAAAAGGAATACCATATCATGTTGAGTATGCCGAAGTAATCACAGAGAGTGATCAACACATCTAGATTGGTTAGACTCACTGATCTGATTCTCCGAAGCGAAATCATCAAGTTGGCTAACTTAAGGAATAAACTGCGAAAGAGCCTTTACACACACACACTATGAGTCTAGTTCATATCACCCATTCAGATGATTGGAGATGATTATGTCAAGTACTTTGAAGGTTCTTTGGTTTTGACGCGAAGCATCCGTTGAGGATAAAAATATGTTTAGCTATCAAGATTATCTCGAAGAGAGGCACTACATGTGTTGAGAGAGGTTACCAGCATCAATAATAGACTTGCCGAGAATGGCATTCTGGGGGCGAGGCTCGCATTAGTTCAGTATCAGTTCTGTCGGGTATGGCATTCTGGGGACGAGGCCCGCATTAGTTCAGCATGCCAGGTACGGCACTCCAGGTACGGAGACATCAGATCAGTTTTGCCAGGTACGACATTCAGACTACTGCGACACCCTATGTATGGGGTTAGCATGCCAGGTACGACATTTAGATCATTGCGACACCCTAGGTACGGGGTTAGCACGCCAAATACGACATGCAGAATATTGTGGACTATCGGACGCCTCAGGTATGGGGTTCAGTATGCCGGGTATGACACAACCAAATTAACTTAATTTAAAGATAGTTTTATGCAAAGGACATCGAGGAACACAAGGAAGACCTAACCCAGTGAAATAGGAAACATATCCATGCATACATATATAAATGTCACACACGTGCATTTCTTTGTTTTGTTTTGTTTTTGATTCGCAGGTTCTGAAGAAAAGGTAAAAGCGGTAAATACGCACAGTTAGGGAATAAAGCCCACAGTCAATATAATTCGGGAAAAAGGCCCAGGGAATAAAGCCTACATTCAGCAAACTCGGGAAAAAGGCCACAGTCTACACAGTTCGGGAACAAAGCCCACAATCGGCACAACGGGAACAAAGCCCAGGGAACAAAGCCCACTCTCTACACAGTTCGGGGAAAAAGCCCACAATCAGCACAACGGGAACAAAGCCCAGGGAACAAAGCCCATATTCAGTAAGTCCGAGAATAAAGCCCACAGTCAGCACAATGGGAACAAAGCCCAGGGAACAAAGCCCATATACAACACAAAGGGAACAAAGCCCACATTCAGCAAAGTCCGGGAATAAAGACCACAATCAGTACAACGGGAACAAAGCCTAGGGAACAAAGCCCACTTTCAAAACAGCTCGGGAATAAAGCCCACAATTAATATTTCGGGAACAAAGCTCAAAATCAACACAGATCGGGAACAAAGCCCAGAGAATAAAGCCCACAATCAAAAGTTCAGGAATAAAGCCCAAAGTCATCATGGTTCGGGAATGGACCACATCACATCAACGGTTCGGGAATGGACCACATCACATCAACGGTTCGGGAATGGACAACATCACATTAATGGTTCAGAAATGGACCACATCACATCAACGGTTCGGGAATGGACCACATTACATCAATGGTTCGGGAATGGACAACATCACATCAACGGTTCGGGAATGGACCACATCACATCAACAGTTCAGGAATGGACCACATCACAACAACGGTTCAGGAATGGACCAGGGGTCGAAGTACCTCAACATCATATCAACTCCACACAGCAGGCGGACCATGAGGCAGCTGGCGAGCCAGGTAAGTAAAAATGCATTGCACATACTTTGATAGGAATTGTCATTGTCACATACTGCACAAGTCCCATCAAAGTGGGTGCGACTGTAGGCATTGTATTTTTGCATATCAGCTCGATGATGAGTCTCGTATAGAGGCACTATCACTTTAGTTGTGAAAGTCGTGAGAAACGGACGTTGGAAAACATAATTTTTGGTGGATTTATCCAAGTTGTTTAGCTTCGGTTGCTTGTTGGACTTCCGTTTCAAAGCCTATCTCAGGCCCAAAACCCCCCATAGACCACTTACAAAACCCAAACCAAACCCAAAATACCCAAGCCAAACCCAAAATACCCAAGCCCACCAAGTCAAGCCAAGTCTACGCCCAAGGGATAGTGATTCACGCCCATAATGCCCTTTATTTAGGTAAATACATATTTATCACATGTTAAAATCTTGTAAAATCCTTACCTAAATAAAATAAATTAAATCAAATCCCTACCAAATCAATCCAATCACCATCCTAAATAAGGAGAACCTTTCCTTATGATAAACCAATTAGGAGATTCTTTCCTATTCCAATAAGGAAAGCCTCATCTCCTTGCCTATAAAAAGAACCCCTCACCACCATTCACAACCCTAGCTCACATATCCCTCAAGCACGCCTAAAGCACTCTTTTAAGCCTCCCTTGCACGCCCCAAAGTTCCCCTTCAAGCCTCCATTGCCGAATCATCAAGCCAAGAATACCCTCCATTGCTGTGCACCATCCTTCACCTTGCACCATTCATGCCCAAACCCTAAACACAAGCCTCCATTGCCGCATCTTAGCCACCATTCACAGCCCCAACACACACCAAAATAAGCCTCAAATACAGCCCTGAAGTGCCGCAAAACACCCTCCAAATACAGCTCCAATTCAACGCCCAAATCAGTCCCAAAAACGCCCCCACTGCGCACTGGACTGCCGTAACTTAGCCTACTGACCTGATCAGTTTTTGCAGTGAGTTAAGCCTATAAAATAGCCCCAAAATCACCTAAAAACTACACTAAAAAACTGTACAAAACCCCCCTAAAAAATACCAAAAACCGCACCCCTTTGGCCTCCCAAATCACCCAAAACAGTCCACAAAACGACCAAAACAGTGACCAGAAATGTAGCAGTAAAATAGCAGCGAAGAGACTTAAAACAGCAGCCTAACCATCAAAACAACGAGGAAAGACGTTGAGTAGACAAATCGGAAAAGCATCGGATCAATCACCCTTCCAACGAACGTGTAACGCCCGTTCTTGAGACAACAAAAGAGATTAGACCTGAGGGCACCTTTTTACTTATCTTCTTTTGTTTTATTTTATTTATTTTAAAATATTATTGCATGAGAGTCGTTTGAGGCATGATGTGATTGTTGGATGAGCGGGATATGTGTTCCCTTTTGTGGTATATCGGATGGAAACCCGGACGTAAATTCCGTAGCCGATTCGAATGGACGGTAGTATGGTCTGCACTCGGGATACAACGCCACGTACCACTTAAGATACATGTATCTCATCTCATCCAAATTTATATTTGAGCATGTCATAGTTCTAGGTCGTTTATTTATTTTAAGCATGATTTAATTTAATTTGTTATTTATTTTTAAAGCATATTTATGTTATTCTTTATGCATGTTATTAGTTTACGTTATGTTTGAATAGTGATTTATATATGTTGATTCTATGGTTTAATATGCTCATTATGTGGAATTATGTTTTTCGTTTAAAGACTTACATTCAAGCATGCAAACTTAGAATAAAATTTATTTAGCGAGTGCATGTTAGATCTAAATACCCTTGAGCATGATTATTGAGTAGATTCGAATGATTTATTGCACAAATTATATCATCACAAGTGACATAAGTAAGGGACCATTTCGAACCCAACGGTTTGAGGTCTTCCCTTGCGAGGGGTGAGTGCGGCCTTAAATTTTTTGTCCCGGTTCACACCAGGTGGCGACTCCATTATTCTCCGGTTAGTCCCCCGCGGGCTACTCCGTACTCCCACTCGGTCGCGAGCTTAGAACAGCATGCGTCGCCCAAGTTCTGTGTCCTACAAGTTGTCACAGGAGTTGTACTTGTGATGACGGGCCCCACAACGGGCCCACAACGTGCTCACGACTTCATCTTTTGGCGATGAAGAATATTGTGTTTAGGAAATGAGATATAATAGCCAATGTGATGTTTTCTGGTAAGGACCAGTTCGAAGGTCCAAAAAGCTACCTGCAAGCTTTAATTGGGCCTTATCTATCCACAGATTCAAAGTCAAAAGACGATTTTACTCTTGGGCCCAAATTTGGCTCGTACATACATCATTAGTTATTGAGTTATAATCTTAGGATATAATATCCGATTTAGGTGATTTAAGTTGAATTAGAAAGAAAACTATACAACTTTATAACTCAAATATTTACAACTTTGTAGTTCGCGTCAAAATAAAATCGAACTCTTTGCTATTCAAAATCAAGCCTGAAGTTAAACATATTGCATTGTCCATAAATGTACTAGCCTAGTGTTGCGGCACCCAATCCAGAGCCATGGCACCTGACATGAAAAAATTTAGTCAAAAAGTGAATGTTATGGTGCTATAGACATGGTACAGAGGTGTGCGACGCTGTCCGGGCTCACGGCCCGGTCGGGAGTACGGAGTAGCCCGCGAGGGACTAAACCGGAGAATAAAGAAGTCACCACCCAGTGTGAATTGGGAAATGATTTAAGGCCGCACTCACCCCTCGCAAGGGAAGACCTCAAATTGTTGGGTTCGGAATGGTACCTTACTTATGCCAATTGTAATGAAAGGATTTATGTAATAGTATAACCAAGCCTTATGCAACACATACAAGATAATTTAATCAACACAAATGTTTGCACACCCATAAACGTAAATAAATAAAAAAGAAGACAAATGCATAATTCCATAGACATATTAAACAAAGAAGTGCAAAAATATAAATAAATAATAATAATTGAAATGCTAATAATAATGGCTGATAATCTAGTGCATAATATAAAAGAAATGATTAAAGAAGCAAACATGCATAAAAAAATGATGAAAGGAGGTATGTTCACTGTATGTGCGTTCATGTAGCATTCGGAAACACGTTCGAATGGTAAACAGAATGCATACATTTATATAGCGTTCGAAAATGCATTTGAATAAAAAATGAGGCAGAATGCATGCATTCATGTAGCATTTGAGAACGCGTTCGAACAAGATTACCAAAATAGTATCTAAAATGACATAAACGCGTGCGCGAGTGTTTTTTCAAGCGGTATGTGGAGTTGTATCTCAAGTACAGACCACAATACCGTCCATTCATATTCGGCTACAGAATTTATGTCTGGGTTTCCATCCAATATACCACGAGAGGCAACACTCAAGCATTAACACAGTATGAATGCGAAGTGAAAAATGAAAAATGACAACCAAAAAAGGCGAATAATAAGATCAAAAGAATAAGGGTGTGACAAAAAGCTTTGGCCAACATCCATATAGGATCTTGTATACCCGGCGCAGTAAAATATTTTGGTAATGGTAGCCTTTAGGCATTTCCCTCAAATTGAGGATCTTTAATCCAACGTGATTAGCCCATACGCACCAAATGACGACGCGGAAGTAAATAGACGGAATAATATACAGAAAGTAAATAACGGAATAATAAAAGAGATGCGACCAAGGCCAACATCTATATGGGACCTCATATGCCGATTGAACGTATTTCACATTCAATCAAGTATACTTCATCCGGCGTGGCAAAACATCGTGGCAAAGGTAGCCTTTAGGCATTTCCCTCAAATGGATGACCTTTAATCCAACGTAGTTAGCCCATGCGCACTGGATTGATAATGCATAAATAAATAAAGCAATAACATACAGAAAGTAAATAACAGAATAATAAAATAGATGCGACCAATGCCGACATCTATATGGGACCTCCTATGCCCGATTGAATTTATTTCACATTCAATCAAGTATACTTCTCCCGGCGCGGCAAAACATTGTGTGTAAAGGTAGCCTTTGGGAATTTCCCTCAAATGGAGGACCTTTAATCCAACGTTGTTAGCCCATGCGCACTAGATTAGCAATGCATAAATAAATAAAACAATAACATGTGAAAAGTAAATGACGAAATAATAAAAGAGATGCAACTAAGGCCGACATCTATATGGGACCTCGTATGCCCGATTGAACGTATTTTACATTCAATCAAGTATACTTCATCCGGCACGGCAACATATCGTGGTAAAGGTAGCCTTTAGGAATTTCCCTCAAATGGAGGACTTTTAATCCAGCGTGATTAGCCCATGCGCGTTAGATTAACAATGCGTAAATAAATAAAGCAATACGTAGAAAATAAACAGCGGAACAATAAACACAAACAACGAATGAACACAAAATTAAATAACAAAATGAAACACGCGCTTGAAAGTTTCTCAAGAGGTACATGTAGTTGTATCCCAAGTACAGATCGCACTACCTTCCATTCGGATTCCTCTACGGAATTTACCTATGGGTTTCCATCTGATATACTGTAAGAGATAACATGCAATCATTAACTCAACATAAATGAAACTATGCGTAAAATATAATGATGCATGCTAGTGATCAACAATGAATAACTGAAAAGATAAATAGTAAAGGGTGCCATCAGATCTTACCTTTTAAGTTGCTCATCGGAAGTGCGTTACACCGTCACCGGAAGGATTAATGCTCCGTCATTTTTCTGGTTGTTTGACTTAGTTTTGATGTTGTTTCCACTGTTTTTGTTTCTTTCGTTTTTCGGTGATTATAAGGGATATTTCGGGACTATTTGGGGGTGTATTTTAGGTGGTTTTTTGGGACTATTTTTATGTTGGTTTCGGGACTGCTTTGGGGTGTATATTGGGTGGTTTTTGTTGGATGATTTTTGAACTGGTTTAGGGCTGATTCGGGACTGTTTCGAGGGCTGTTTGTTGTTCGATTGAGCTGTGGTTTTAGTGTTTGTTTTGGTCGGTTAAGGGGTGCTGCTTTAGGCTAATTTTATGGTTGTTTCTTTTGGCTCCACGTCAAAGCCTACATGTGTTTTGGTCTTCACATGGCCACTCTTAGCTCATGCTGATTTACTTTGTGGCTTAAGGGTTGTTACTATTTTGTTCGGTGAGGGCAGTGCGTTGGCTATGCAAGAGGGAGACGTGTGTGATTCGGTTGGTGGCTTTGATTTTGTTGAGTAAGTCGAGTTTTTAGATTTTTAGTATGTGTCGGTCAGTGCATGAGAGGAGAGAAGAAATTAGGGACTGGTAGAGAAGGGTGTTGATTGCCGAGGAGTGTGAGCTTTATCGAGTGAATGGGAGAGGAGGGACGATGAGAAAAGTCAGGCAAGTGAGAGATCTTTAGGGTTTTTTGCTTCTGGTGCCGTGAGTTGATGAGAAGGTAGAGCGAAGTGAGAGGCTACTAGATTTTTTTTTGTGAATGCTGTGAATGTGAGAGCCAAAGAAGAAGAAAGAGGGAGATTAGGGTTAATTTGCTTCATGATTTCACAGAGAGAGAGTATGTAGGGTGTGTTTATTTGTGAATGTCGTATGAATGAGTCGTGTCAATAGTTTAGGGTTTCTTGTGCGTGAATGAAAGAAGAAGATGAAAGAGATTAAGGTTTTCTAGTTGTTGCCGAGTGCCTAGGTTATGTTTGCCGAGTGCCTGGGTAGTTTCTTAATGAGAGAGTGAATAGAGCTTTAGTGTCGAGAAGAATATTTAGGGTTCTTGTTGTGTTCGTGTGAGTGAGGAAAAAGAGAGAGACAAGGTTTTGGATTTTGGTCTCTTTTTATAATAGTGCATGTTAGGGTTTCATTGTTTGTGCATCGCTTAAAAAAGGAACAAATCAAGTAATTATGGGGTGTATTTAATTAATTTATTTAAGGAAAGAATATTGTGTATTTTTGGTGGGGGAATTATTTTTAATTTGGAAGGTGATTTATTTAGATTTTGACATGTGTTAAATGTGATTTGAATATTTTGGATTAAATTTAGTGGGCATTGGGCATGTGGTTAGACTTTGTGGGCTTGGTGTGGGTTGCGGGGATTTTGGGCCGAGGCTAACATTTAAAACGAAGATCCATTGAGCGAATCCGAGACCAAACAAACGAATTAAATCTGATGATGTACTTTTTTTGAATTTTCCCTTCCGACGTCTGTTTCTCGTGACTTCCGCAACTTATCGGGTAGTGCCTCCTTCCTAGGCTCATCATCGGGCTTCTATGCAAAAATGCAGTGTCTATAGGTGCCAAGATCTTAACGTCGCGATATCAGCCTGTGTCGTGTACTATAATTTTGCTCATTTGAGAGCCGCTATTTAAGGAAATATGTATTAGGGCATGAAGAGGAATGAATTAGTCGAGAAAATTAGCCTCATTTAGAGGCAAAAAAAAACCCTCACCAAAACACAAGAGATGATCTAAGGAATCAACTATCAAGATTCAAGGATAGGAATGTGAAGTTTGAAACTTAGGGATTGATAATCTTCAAACCATATTTTTCTTTACTCTTACTTACTTATTTATTTATTTCTTTATGCTTAAATTGCAAATGATGTTTCTTATAAAGTTTTATTTTCATGCTTTAAACTCTTGTCCAATGATTTCAATGTAACCCAATTTGTAACTTTAATCAATTTAATTTCTCTTTAAGTGATATTGTGACCTTCTATTTATGATGGTTTGATTTATCTTGTTTTTTTATGTTTTCTATTGCTTAGCCATAAATAGGGTTGATTAGGTAATCATAATGAAATTTGAAGATGGATTTATGTGTTTTTGACAAGGAAACCATGAGGAAATTGAAAAGATGGATTTATGTATTTAAACCTAGATAATTTAGCACATGAAGTAGTTAATGGTATGTGTAACCCGTGATGAACACTAAAAAGTACACGTTTATTAAAAGAAAATTAATCATTTTACACTTATAATTTCATTAATCCCCTTAATTTAACATATTCGTGATATAATAATTAAATTTATGTTTTATATAATTTTATTGTGATTTTTATTTCTTATGTAGGTGAAATAATAATTTGGATGCATAACTAGAAAAAATGGACTTGACATTTGGATTTTGGAGGTCGGAAACTTAGAAAGACGTTCAAACAGTGTAAAATTTCGAAAATTTCAACTTTGTGTAAGTTTCATTTATTGGCCATAACGTTTTACTCCGGCATCGAATTAAGGTGATTCAAGTTCCAGATGAAAGAATACTTAAATTATACAACTTTGAAGTTCATAAGATTTTCTAATTTTGAGGCTTTCAAGGTCGAAATAGATTAAGAAGTCATGTGTATTGCATGTAATTTTAATTATTAGAAAATAAAATAAATAATAAATAAATGTCACAATTCACTTTAGGTGGATTGTGACAAATATTTGCTACATGATCAACAAAAATAAAAAAAAAATCAAAAAAGGAAAAAAAATTTGTTGAAGTTTGTTGTTTGTATTTGATTTAGAAAGTTATAATGAATAATTGAGAGATGAGAACTTCTACTATAAATAGAGGTGCTCACCTCTCATTTACTTTATGCTTTCTTTCAAAGTTTTCTTGTAGAATTTGAGAGAGAGTGTATTATGTGTTTTAATTTTTAAGCTTTCTTGTAATTTCATTTTCTTTCGATAATGAAATTATGCATATTTTTCTTCAAATCATGAGTAGCTAATTTCACTCTGCTGGGGTAAAGAGTGAAGCTCTTAATATGAGATTATAGATTAATATTATTTACATTATAATATATAAATTTTAATCTGAATAAGTAATTTAAATATGGATTAATTATTGAAAAACTTTGTTACTGCCTTTATGGCTGATTTTATTTATTTGACATAATTGAGTACCTAACTGGACTTGTTATAGACAAATATTATCACCACATTTATGGCTGATTTTACATGTTTTGGCACAATTAATTCCAAAAGTAAATTAATTGGGTAATAAAAATAATTTGTATATTATAAAAAGTAAGATTTCTCTATATTTGAAATATTAAAAGTGGATCTCCTAACTCCAGCATTTTAATTTATTTTTTTAGTTCAATTTAAAATTTTTCATCACTTCAAACACTTCCAATATTTTTATTTCACTTGAATTGTTATTTTATCCTATTAAATTTATTCCATGTGGATCGATTCCGGACTTACCTGATTATTTTATTACTTCGACACTCTTATACTTGGGAGTAAGGAACCACTTTTGAGCATGTCAAGTTTTTGACGTCGTTGCCGAGGAATATAATTTAGTAGATATAATAATAAATTTTTTTCTTTATTTTTTATTTTATTTTTGAATTTTCTATATCTTATTTTTTCCTTTAAATTTGTGCAGATCCAAGATGTCCTGATTTATCCTAAATGAATCATGAATCCAGATAACCATATATAGACAAACCCTATACTTAATTCTTCAAGGTTACAAGAGACAGAAATCTCAATTAAAATGGAGCTTGTATTTTGACAAAGAATTTCTTGAACCATCTTCATCTAGAAATTCTTCCATAATTTTTTGTGAGTCTTCTTTCACTTGTTTATTTTTTTTCCTTAGTATTGCATTTGTATATTTAAATTTCAGCATATAGTCAGCATTAGGTTGCATGAAATATTGGTCTCGATCATCTAGCAGTAGATTAAATAGAGAGTCTTCATCACCTTCATCGTCAGTCAAAATGGCTGAGAACCAAAATGAAAATCCACTTGCATGCGTTGAAAATCCAATTGGTCAGGAAAAAACGAGTCTCAACATGGCGATCTTAATCATCATAGGACACTCAGACAATTCATGAATCTCACTAGAACAAGATCACCATCTTATATTATTTTCCCCTAGATGCAACACGTTTTATTTTTAAGCCAGGTATCATCCAACTTTTACCAACATTCCACAGTATAGAATCAGAAAATCCTTATCAGCACTTAAGAGAATTTGAAGAGGTATGTAATACATGCACATACCAAAATTACAGCATGAATTTAATTTGATTAAATTTTTTTTCCCATTTTCTTTAAAGGATAAAGCTAAAATTGGCTACAGAACCTCAGATCAGGATCCATTCGAATATGGGATGATTTGCAAGAATAGTTTCTGAAAAAATTATTTCCTCTAACAGAACAAACTTCTTTAAGAAGAGAATCAAAACTTTCACACAAGAGTCCGGGGAAACACTTTATCAATGTTGGGAGAGGTTTAAAGAGATGTTCAATGTTTGTCCACATCACAGGTTTGAAACATGGAAGCTGATTGCCCACTTCTACGAGGGTTTAACACTCCAAGGTAGACAAGTAGTGGAAATAATGTGTAATGTTGAGTTTAAGGACAAAAATCATGAAGATGCACTAGATTACCTAGAACACATAGCAGAGAATTCACAACAATGGGATACAGTTGGCACTTATGACTTGTCTGTAAAACTATAGCCATCTGGTAGATGTATGTTTAACCTTAGGGAAGACCATGACCTTTGTGCTAAGTATGCATCTCTAGTTAAAAAAATTGAGACATTAGAAATGAGGAAGAGTGATCATATCAAGTCAGTTCAAGTAGTCATGTGCCAAATCTGTAATTCAAATGAACATGTCACACAAGTTTGCCCAACCTTGCTAGCCCTGTAATATGTCTTAATGACCAAGTCAGATCCATAAATACTTTAAATATATCATATCCAAACTTATACTCCCAAACCTACAATTCTGGTTGGAGAAACTATCCAAACTTCAATTAGAGGAATGATAACCAAGCACAACCATCGCAAAAACCTCCCTAGGTACACCAAAATCTCTGAAATTCCCAGAATTATGCACCATATGTCGCACCACCTAGGAACAACCTTGAGGATATATTGCATGCATTCATTGAGGAACAAGAAGCCATCAATAACCAAAATTTACAAACATTGATTGATATGAAAGATATTTTCTCCAAATTCACTTCTGTATTGACCATTAATGAGAAAAGAAAGTTTCCTGCATAACCACATCCAAACCCCAGGAGCTATCAAAACCCTCACGAGGGTAGTGCTGGTAGTCAATACATAGAATAAGTCAAATATGTTATTACTTTTCTCAGTGGTAAGGTCATCCACAGACCTATTCTTGAACCTCGCAAAGCTAAAAAATAAATTAGATTCAGAGGGTAAGGATGGGGTTGATGAACCATTACCTGTCGTTGATGATAATAATTTTTCTCATGCACCTCTATTTCCGCAGACATTAAAAATAAAGAAATTGAACCATTCCCCAGAGATATATGAAATATTCAAACAAGTATAGGTCAATATTCATTTGTTAGATGTCATCCAACAGATACCATCTTATGTCAAATTTCTGAAAGACTTGTGCGCCGTTAAAAAGAAACATCAGGCAAGAAAGAAAACTTTTCTAGCTGAATAGGTAAGTTTCATTCTCTCAACCAATAATGCATTAAAATAAAAGAACCATGGCTGTCTAACTATTTCTTGTATTATTAGAAATCAAAAAATTGAATATGCTTTGCTTGATCTTGGAGCCAGTGTCAATTTGCTTCCATTTTCGGTTTACTAACAATTTAATTTGGTTAGTTAAAACCAACATCACTACCCTTTTGCTTGATGATAGATCAATCAAGATACCGAAAGGAATTATGGAAGACTTGTTATTACAAGTTAATAAATTCATATATCATGTGGATTTTTTTATCTTAGAAACACAGCCTGTAGCAGACATTTATAAGCCAATTCATGTAATACTTGGTCACCCATTTTTAGAAATAGCTAAGATTTTAATTAATTGCAAGAATGGAGTCATGAATTTATCTTTTGGAAGTATGACATTGGAGCTTAATGTTTTTAACAGTGTAAACAACCCTATGACGATGACAACGAGAACGAAAACATATAACTAATTGAACCAATTTTAGAGGATCATATTCAAGAGAGATTATCTGATTCCATGGAAATTTATACTACTAATTTTCTTAAATCAAGTACACAATTAAATATGGATATTCCTAATGATTTTTCACTTGATTCTATACAGGTACTGGAAGACGATGGAGAAAAACAGAATTTGGATGAACTAGGAACAGTGGAAGAAGAAAAAATGATGAAGCCTCCAAATTGGAATTAAAGACTTTTCCAGAAGGATTGAAGTATGCATTTCCTAGAGATGAACAAACTTAACATGTGGTAATTTTTTCTTCCCTCACAAACAATCAAGAAGGTAAGTTGTCAAATATGTTGAAAGAATATAAACTAGAAATTGGATGGACTTTAAAATACATAAAAGATATTAATCAATTGATCTGCACACACATAATATATTTAGAAGATAATGCTAAGACATATCGTCAAACCCCAGAGAAGATTAAACCCTAACATGAAAGAAGTGATAAAAACAAAAGTCTTTAAACTTCTTGATGTAGGCATTATCTACCCATCTCCGTTAGTAAGTAGGTAAGTCCCACATAAGTTGTACCTAAAAGTATAGAATAACTGTTGTAAAAAAAAGATAAAAGAGAATTAATTCCAACTCGAATCCCATCTAGTTGGTATATGTGCATTGACTATAAAAAATTAAATGACGCCACTAGAAAAGATCATTTCCCTTTACCGTTTCTTGACCAAATTTTGGAAGCAGTAGTAGGACATTTATACTATTGTTTTCTTGATGGTTACTCAAGTTATTATCAAAATCTATTACTTTAGAAGATCAGGAAAAGACCACATTCACATGTCCATTTGGAATATTTTTATTTAAGAAAATTTCTTTTAAACTTTGTAATGCACCGGCAACATTCCAACAATGCATGTTAAGCATATTTAGTGACATGATTGAGCATTGTTTAAAGGTCTTTATGAATGATATAACTGTATTTGGGGACTCTTTTGATAATGTTTGAATAATTTGGAAAATATTTTGAAAAGATGTGAAAAAAAAACTTTGTTAAACTGGGAAAAATACCATTTTATAACTAATTCAGGAATTATTTTGGGTCACATTGTGTCATCTAAAGTTATTGAGGTTGACAAGGTAAAAATAGAGGTGATCTCTATATTGCCACCACCAAAAATAGTCAGGGAAATCCGTTCTTTCTTAGGACATGCATGATTTTATAGGAAGTTCATTAAAAACTTAGTACCATATCCAAACCTTTGTGGAACCTCATATTAAAAGATGCCACATTTGAATGGACATAAGAATATCAAAAATCATTTGAAAATATTATCGATCTCTTAAATTTTGCTCTTATCATGCAATCCTTTGATTGGTCTTTGCCTTTTTAAGCTAATGTGTGATGTCAGTGATTATGCAGTAGGTGCGGTATTAAGACAGAGAAAGTAAAGTAAGCCGTATGTAATTACGCAAGTATAACAATAAACAGTGCACAAATAAATTACACTACTACAGAAAAAGAACTATTTATTGTAATACTTGCATTGGATAAATTTTGATCATATTTAATTGGTTCCTGAACCGTTATTTATTCTGACCATACTGTTGTTAGATATTTGATGTCTAAACAGGATGCAAAGCCAAGATTACTATGGCAGATTTTTTTACTTCAAGAATTCAATCTCACAATCAATGACAAGAAATGAGCAGAGAATGTAGTTACAGATCATTTATCGAGACTCAAAAATGAGTCATCAATTTACACAACTCCTATCAATGATTCTTTTCCTGATGAATTTTTATTTTCCGTAAATATAATGCCTTGGTAAGCTAATATTGTCAATTTTCTTGCAACAAGAAAAATACCTCCAGATTAGAGCCATCAAGATAAGAAGAAATTTTTGACCGAAGTCAAAAAATTCTATTGGGACAATCCATATTTGTTCGAGTATTGCCATGATAAAATTTTTTTACGATGCATACCAGACAGTGAGATAAATGGTGTTATTCAGTTTTATCATTGAGACGCATATGAAGGTCATTTCTCATCTAAAAAAATCGCTGCAAGAATCTTGCAGTGTGGATTTTATTAGCCCACCATTTTTAAAGATACCCATACTTTTTGTAAAACTTGTGAAAATTTTCAAAAGTTGGGATCCATTTCAAAAAGAACATGATGCATTTAAATCCCATCATTGTCATTGAAATCTTTGATTGTTGGGGGATAGATTTCATGGGTCCATTTCCACCGTCATTTGAATTTTTATATATTTTAGTTGCAGTCGATTATGTCACAAAACTGTGATTAAATTTTTTTAAGAAAATAATTTAAGTCGATTTGGAATCCCTCAGGCCATTATAAGTGATGGAGGTAAACACTTTTATAACAAACCTTTTGAGTCTTGATAAAAAAGTATTGAGTTACACATAAAGTTTTTACCTCCTATCACCCTCAGACAAATGGTCAAGTTGAACTAGTAAATAGGGAATTCAAATAAATTTTGGAAAAAATGGTCAACCCAAATCGCAAAGATTGGTTTCTTCGACTGATTGATGCACTTTGGGCATACCGAACAACTTTTAAAATATCTTTGGGAATGTCTCCTTATCATCTAGTTTATGGAAAACCATGTCATTTGCCTGTAGAACGTGAGCATAAGGCATATTGGGCTATTAAAGCATTCAATTCAAATATTGAAAGTGCTAGTTATTAACGTAAACTGCAATTAAATGAACTTGAAGAGTTAAGAAATGATTCATATGAGAATGTGAAAATTCTTAAAGATAAAACTAAGGCCTTTCATGACAGTCGAATTTCATGAAAAATATTTGAAATTGGTCAAAAAGTTTTGCTTTATAATTCTCGTCTTCATTTATTTCCTGGAAAATTGAAATCTAAATGGAGTGCCCATTTATTGTGAAACACGTTTATCCATATGATGCTATTGATATTGAGAATCCTATGGATGATGTTGTATTTAAAGTTAATGGACAACGTCTGAAACCATTTTTGTAGTGTTCAAATTTTCAAGAATCTCTTTTCCTTTCGAACCCTGTGTTCTGTGATTGATGTATTTTCTTTTCTTTTGTATTTGTCTAACTTCCATTTTTTCTTGAATTTTATAGCATTTTTTATCTTTTCCCTTTTTGTCAGAATCTTACACCCCGGTTAAACAGCGGATAATGGTATTCCGTGACTCTAAGTCGATTTTTTCAGTTTCCTAAAAATACTAATACTCTACAATCAATGAATGGAAGAAACTCTTGCAAAACTCCACAATCATTTGCATTTTCTCCCTAAAAATACTCTGATGAAAATTTACAAAGCATGCACAGAAAGAATGTGGTTTTTGATGATCCGTGATTCCATGGTATTCCTAGTGATATTTGTTAGGTAATTGAAGCAAGGGTTCGCTTGGCAAGTGAGTCATCTGACTCTTTCATTTCTTACATGCTTGGTTTATGGAAAAGCACTTATGCTAAAAAATGGATTTATTTCAAAATCGGTAAAATATACCTTCCTAATTGTAAGAAAAGCTGATGATTTAATTGACAAACTTGTAGCTTATGAACCAAAAATCGACCTCATTCTTTTTAAGTTGAATTGATCTGGCAACAATCATGGTAAGAAGCGTAGAGTAGACTTGAGTCTTAATATGTAATTTTTTTTCTTTTAAATAGTCGTAGATTCAATTCTCAATTCCACACTAACCAAGTGATGTCTTCTAAACTCTACTTTTTCTTTTTCCAACATTTAGGACAGTGTCTCAAATTGGTTGGGGGAAGTGGATAGTTGACTAGATAATTTTTGTTTTTATGTTTGATTGACTATATAGTTTTTGTTTTAATGTTTTGTTGCTGTGTTTTTCGTTTAAAAAAATAATTTTTTCTTTTATGTTTTTTTTTTAAAAAAAAAGGTTTTTTTATGTTGATTTACTTTGTTGTTATTTTGTGTGTATGAAAAAAATTTGTTGATTTTCTTTTGTGTTTTTCAAAAAAAATTACATATAAACTAACAACAAATTTTTGACTAACCAAGTGGAATTGTTGTTTAGAGATGGCTGTGTAAGGAGTTTTCGCTCTTGAGACTCATCTCAAAATAATTCGTAACAAGATATTTTTGTTCATTTCTTTTTGAATCATTTAAATTTGTAAAGTCTCCATAATATTGATTAAATTTGATCTTTATATGCTCATTTGATAGGTATTATCAACATACACGGGAACATATGAACATGAGTTGTAAGTGAAAATTTTATAATTTTCAGTTCTCTAGTTTGTTAGAGGTGGCACCTAAAGGCAGTGAAATATGTATTTTTATTCAAAAAAATAACCATGTTTTTACTTAGTAACCAGACATTTTTCCTCAGCAAGTAGTGATTGTTCGCGTAAAATGATAGAGCTTGAATTAGTTTTAAGAAATTGATAATAATCAAGTTTTTACTCAGTAACTGGATATCTTGCTTAGTAAGCAGTGATTGTTCGCGTAAAACGGTAGAGCTTGAGTTTGTAAAAAAAAATGTGTGAATAAGTTCGATTTCGTAGCCTCTCTAACTTGAGCAATTAAATCTGTATGGGCGTTTTAACATTTAGTGTCCTAAGGCCAACTGGTATGGGAGTTATTGGCCCAAATCTCGTTACATAAGTTAAAGATAAAGCTTAAGGAAATCGAACACTTTTTCTTTTTAATATATGAGATCTGAGCAATTAAGTCCGTAGGGATGTCTTAACACCTAGTGCCCTAAAGTCAACTAGTTTGGGAGTCACTGGCCTAAAGCACGTCACAAGGATTGAAGATATTGTTTTTTTTTTAAAAAAAAAAAACTATTTTTGTATTTATAAATAAATTTTCATTGCCAAAAGATGTGAACTCTTATATAATTTTAGCACAAAAATTTTACTCTCTTTTCAACAAGACTTGTGAATATTGTGGGCACAATGAAGTGATTGATACCTTGTTTTATGTGTGTATGGAAGAAGGATAAAAAGTACATGAGAATTTACGTATTTGATCATTTAGAAAGAAAGAAAATAATTATTAATTTAGATAAGAATTTATCTTTTTAAAGTTTTTTCCACTTAAATTATTAGGGACTAGTAATAAGTTGGTTATGGGCTGTGATGAACACTAAAAAGTACATATTTATTAAATGAAAAATCAATCATTTTACACTTGTAGTTTCATTAATCCTCTTAATTTTACACATTTGTGATATAATAATTAAATTTATGTTTTATATAATTTTGTTGTGATTTTTATTTCGTATATATGCGAAATAATAATTTGGATGCATAACTAGAAAAATGGACTTGATATTTGGATTTTGGAGGTCGGAAACTTAGAATGGTGTTCTGACAGTGTATAATTTTGGAAATTCTAACTTTGCACAAGTTTTGTTTATTGGCCATAGTTTTTCCGATATAGGATTAAGGTGATTCAAGTACTAGATGAAAGAGGACTCAAGGATTTACAACTTTGAAGTTCATAAGATTTTCTAATTTTGAGGTTTTCAAGGTCGAAATAGATGAAGAAGTCAAGTGTATTGCATGTAATTTTAACTGTTAGAAAATAAATAAATAAATGTCACAATTCACTTTGGATGGATTATGACAAAAGTTTTCTCATGATCAACATTATAAAAAAACAAAAACAAAAACAAAAAAACAAAAAAACAAAAACAAAAACAAAAACAAATTAGTTAAAGTTTGTTGTTTGTATTTGATTTGAAAAGTTGTAATGAATAATTGAGAGATGAGAACTCTGTTAGATAATTATGACCCATAGCGTCACTGTTTGTAAAAGACATTGTGTTTTTGTACAAAATTAACTATGTAGTAATGAAATTGCCTTTTACCGTTTTGTAATTTATTTACTTTGATATATAAATGGTAAAAGTCCAAATGATTAGTTCCAGATTGAGATGAAATGAGACAGTATCATTCCATAAAGGTTTAATCATTAAATATCCATAGTCGTAGTATTATCGAGACTGGACTTCGATAATGCAAAATAGACTAGTATTACACTTGTGCGCGTTGTGAGGGCATAACGACATAGTTCTCATATGTTTAAGAATATGATACTTATGCAAGTGCGATATGAGGTTGTGTTTTACCGATGGTACGGAAAACAGCTTCGCTCTAGATAGACCCCGTGAAATCTCATTGGTAGTATGTATATGTGTCTATGGGATTCCGCTTCAGGGTAGATGTATTTGGTCTTAACCTGAGACTTGCATCGCTAGTACTTGCGACAATCGGTAAACTTTGGTTTTGGTCGTCCAGGGCTTTAACAGGTTCTGTGTACGCCTCTATTGGGTTTATTGAGAATCGTAGTGTATTGGATGTGATGTCAAGACAGAAGTATCACTTCAGACATATGGAGATGATGATCATCTATTGTGTTGCAACCATCGGGATAATATGACAAAGTCATGATTATCTGATTCAAAGAGACTAGTTGTTTGATATCCGATATATGCTTCGTACGGGGCAGACACTATTCCAGCCTCATGCCTTGCATGTGACATCTGATACCAGATTGCAATACGCAATACTACGTATACTACACATGACATAGATTATATATTCCAGTAAGAATATTTCTGGAGAATTAGGTAGGCACGGTGCTTTGCTAGAAGCCAACCATGTCTTGTAAATCGGTAAGCACGTGGTACAACGTACTCACTTTATCGGATAGTCCGATAACCGAATTTACTGCCAACATATCCAGAGGTCTCTTGGGTCGCTTCCCAAAGATTCACCGATGAAAGTTGACTCGACTAGAATTAATCTGGGATTAATTTAGAGAGAGAAAATTAATCTAGGATTAATTGAGGCTTTATTTAATCTGGGATTAAATGTGTTTGAAAGAGAGAGAACGCGATTAATTTGGAATTAATTGGTAAAATAAATTTAATAGTTAAATTTGGTTTTTCTATTTAATTTATTTGAATGGGCTAAAATTAATATATCAGATATATTAATTGAATTGGATTTCATTACAAAATTAAAGTCGAACTTTAATACGAACGAACGAATTAATTTAGAATTAATTCGTAAATGACGTTCGTAATATATTTGTGAGGCATCGTTACTTAATTAAATTAGATTTAATTATTTAGCGACGAAAGTTCGTTTAATCGGAATTAAACGGAACCGAGCCGCGATAAATGTTCGTAGAGACATTCGAATTTTGAATTAAAATATGGGGCCCACTTCACATGTGGTAGTTGGCATTTATGCCAAGGCACCAACCATTCAACCATCTTGTAATGGTTTTGGTAAAACTATTTACCCAACCACCTAGTTTAGGTGAAAAGGGTAAAATGGATTTTACCAAAAACCAACTCTCTCTCTTATTACACACACTTGAACAAAACACAAACCCTAGCACACTTAGCTTGGGCGTGAACACTAAGTCTCTCCTCTCTATGATTTTGTTTCAAATCAACAAAGCTAGCACTTGTACAAGTCTTCTAAGGTGATAGGGAAACCAACTCAAAGCTTGGAATCAACAAAGGAAGCATCTCGGAGATCTTCTTCTCAAAATTTTAAAAGCTCAAATCCATTCATTGTAAGTATATTCTGAAACTTATAATGATCTTTATCACATGTTTTCATGCTTATTAGATCATTGGCATGTTCTAGGAACACTAACAATGGTATAATGAGCGAATTTTAAGCATGAAAAATTCTAGGGTTCTTGAGACTAAAAGTTGGGGCTTTTGTGTTTTGAACATGATTCTTTCAAATTGATGGTTTGAGCATGATTAGAATATGATAACTTAGAGTTATGCATAATTAGATTTGAGATATATTGATTGGATCAAAATTTTGAAATCCCCCTCCCTTGGCCGAATGCTTCTACCAGTGGATTGCATGTTTATTTTTTTTTGTAACATGAAATGATGTGTTTAAATGCATGTTTAAATGTT
Organism: Zanthoxylum bungeanum; assembly: GCA_019454045.1. Taxonomy (NCBI): domain Eukaryota; kingdom Viridiplantae; phylum Streptophyta; class Magnoliopsida; order Sapindales; family Rutaceae; genus Zanthoxylum; species Zanthoxylum bungeanum. The sequence continues at coordinate 69,519 of SKCR01034488.1, forward strand.
GAGTGTTGGTTTGATTGGATTAGAATCAAAGTGAATAATGTTTATGTTAAATTCAAAGAGCATGTTGAGCATGAAAATGATATGTTTTGCTTCAATTTGTGTTGAGCATAAATTGATTAACTTAAGCATGATTAATTAGTTAATTAAGATGTTTTGGAAATATTAAGGTTAATTAATTAATCATGGCTAATACACTTTAATTATAATAATTAAAATATTTGGAATATTAAAATTATAATAATTGGCCTTTTAAAGTTTATTGGGCCAAAAGTGTGTAATTGGGCTAAATGGGCTTGGTTTGACCAAGTTTGGTTTTGGACTTTTGGATTGGATCCAATTGGGCCCAAAACCAATTCGATAAAGTCCAAATACATCACTTGGCCCTTTAAAGAATTTGATTGGGCCTAATGGGCCTAAATTGATTTGTTGGCAATATGGTGATTCCTTTTGTGCCTTGGTATTTTGGGTTTGATCCATTATGGCCAAAGCCCATGCCTTAAGAATCAATTAAAAGCCCATTGGACTTTAATTAAAATGACATTAGATGTTATTGGGCCTTTGAGACCCATTAAGATTAGATTTGGAATCCAAGTCTTTAAGGCAAATATATAAGTGTAAATATTTAATTTGGAACTAAATTGGAATTAGTATTGAATACAAATAAATTGGATTTAAAGTTGTAGTTCGATATAATTCAAGAATGCGCACTTTAAGTATTTATTCTTAAACGAGTTGGACTCGCGCAAATCAAATCATTATTTGAACATTGGATGGTCATTAATCAAATATTAATTAACTGGATTAGATTGATTGAATAACATGTTTTGTATGAAAACATGAATGTGTTGTATGAATAATATATATCGGATGGATATTAGAAGGGCGATGGCAATTTTGGAAATTGTAATAAATTTATAATTTATTAAATTAGACCTGCGTGTCTAGCCTTTTATCTCCTTATTCTTTGTATTTCTCTTCTCACCAATTCCCCTCAATGTAAATGAGGTTTCTTTATTGTATTATGTAATTGGGTAGGAGTTAGAATAGTTCTAGCCGGGGAGAGGAAATGGAGCGATTTGTTCTAGGAACAATCTGTTTAAATATCCATCCGCATATCGTTATTAATTTACTTTTCGCACCTTATGATGTTTTAGAAGCATGTTTAAGGATGTATGATGAGACCTAACAAAGATAATAAATTGATTGCCAATTAACGTGAAAAACCCTCAAAACATATTAAGCGTTTTTCCTTCCGTTGAATGATTCTTACTCAAGATCCAAAGTTGGCATTGGTTTGTTGGCCAAAGTCAAGACCTTTGTCAATTGCGGATGTGTTTGAATCATGAGAGTTTTATTCTATATCGGTGTCTTGTCCAAGTCGTGATTTGTTGGCCAAAGTCAAGATCACTTCTTGTCCATCGACATTGATTACGAAGCTTTCCATGTCAATGGGTCCCGCTTAACTGGAATCATTAAGATTGTTGTGCCAAAGCCAAGGCTTAGTTGATTCAGAGGAAGAAGGTTAGGAAAATATATTGGATATATTGGCATATATATTGTATATATGTTTCGGACTTGGATGTCCATCTACCGGATCTAGGAATTGGATGAGATCCAATTGATCTTCGAGATTTACCTAGTTAAATATCATACAGCTTGTTGGCCAAAGTCAAAGTTGTGTGTTATTTAACAGGATCCTAGCCCAGTAGGAAACTGGGTTTCCCGAGTACTCGACAGAGGGTTAGAGGCTCGCCAAAAAATAGTGGGAGGCTAGTATTGAATTTACAATTTCATTCAGATACTTAGCTTTACGCGCTTTCAAAATATTTCGTCAAAATTTTTTTATTAGTTGGACTAATACAATGTTATTTTTCTTGTAACAGTTAGACTACCCAAATATCGTTGACTAGATAGTTGAACTATCGTAGTCAAGATGACTGGAAAGGGAAATGTCCGAGACATTATCATAGGCGAAAATGTCTTTAAAGGCACGAACTTTGCCGATTGGGAAATGAATTTAAGGATAGTTCTTGGAGCCGAGAGGCTGTTGTACACTATACAGAGACCTCTTGGGCCTAAGCCCAAACTTGATGAGCTGCTTGAGCTGGAGCTTTGGAAGACTCACAGCGATGATTGTGATACTGCTCAGTCAATTATGCTTGCTGTTATGACTCAGCATTTCCGTCGACAGAACAGGGACTTGGATCCTTTGGCGAGGTTGCAAGATCTCCACCGATCTAACCGAAGGTCGCAGAGATATGAGTTAGTAAAGAAGCTCTTCCGTTCACGTATGTCAGAACTAGCACAGATGATTGCTGACATAGATGAGCTGGCTGAAATGGGGATAGTCTTCGAGGTTGAGATTACTATAGATATGATCTTGCAATCTCTCCCCGACACTTGGAGACAGTTCATCATAAACTATAATTTGATGAACACTGATGATACTCTTGGAGACTTATTGTCAGGAAAGAAACCAGGTTTCTCATTCCTGAAGATTTGGGGATGCTGGGCATACGTCAAACATTTGGAAGGTACCAAACTTGAGCCCAAATCGGATAAATGCCTATTCGTATGATATTCTAGGGAAACCAAAGGATATTACTTCTATCACCCACGAGAGAATAAAGTATTTGTTGCTCTACATGTGGTTTTCCTTGAGAAGGAATTCCTAAATGCAGTGGTTAGTGGGAGGAAAGTAGAACTCGATGAAAATCGGAGTGATACTATTCCTGGCATAGAATCCTCAGGGGAACAAGCACAGTCCATCCGGAATGAGACTGTACCACAATCTTCTATTACACAAGGACATCGTAGGTCAGAGAGAATCAGGAAACAACCTGAGACGTATGGATTTCCGATCTCACCTCATGTATATATTAATCTCATTGAGGATAACGAACCGACTACATATGAGGAAGCGATACAAGATATCAATTCCGCTTTATGGCAAGAGGCCATGAAGTCCGAAATGAATTTCATGTACACCAATCAAGTTTGGACACTGGTTGATGCACCAGAAGGCGTAAAGCCTATTGGATGCAAATGGGTCTTCAAGAAGAAGACCGACATGAATGGCAACGTACAAATGTAAAAAGCTAGGCTTGTAGCTAAGGGGTATCGTCAACGACATGGTGTCGATTATGACGAAACTTTCTCACCCGTTGCCATGATTAAATCCATTCGGATAATGTTTGTTATTGCTGCATATTTCGATTACGAGATATGGCAGATGGACGTTAAAATCGCTTTCCTTAACGGAAACCTTTTGGAGGATGTTTATATGCAACAGCCTGACGGTTTTATCGTGCCTAGACTTGCAAACAAGGTTTTTAAGTTAAATCGGTCCATTTATGGACTGAAGTAAGCATCGCGGTCATGGAACCAACGTTTTGATGAGATCATAAAAGAATATGATTTCATTCAAAACGAAGATGATCCTTGTGTATATAAGAAGGTTAGTGGGAGAGCACTGACTTTTATTGTCCTTTATGTTGATGATGTATTGCTTATGGGCAATGACATTCCCATGTTAACATCGGTGAAAGCTTGGCTTTCATTAAAATTCTCCATGAAAGATCTGGAAGAAGCAGCATATATTCTAGGAATAAAGATCTTCCGGGATAGATCTAGAAAGTTGCTTGGACTCTCCCAGAGCACGTATATTGACAAAGTGTTGAAAAGATTCAACATGGATCAGTCCAAGAGGGGACTATTACCAGTGTCACATGGCATCACTCTATCTAAGGACATGTGTCCTAAAACTCAAGATGAGAGAAACAACATGAGTCGAATACCGTTCGCCTCGGCAATCGGATCGATCATGTATGCCATGATATGTACGCGACCTGATGTCTCATATGCTTTGAGCATATGTAGTCGCTATCAGGCCGATCCAGGTGATGGTCACTGGATGGCGGTTAAGAACATCCTTAAGTATCTTAGACGAACTAATGATGTTTTTTTAGTTTATGGAGGTGGAGAACTTGAGGTAACTAGGTATACCAATGCAAGTTTCCAAACCGATAAAGACGACTCTAAGTCGCAATCCGGGTACATATTTTGTTTGAACAACGGAGCAGTAAGCTAGACATCTTCCAAGCAAGAGACTGTTGCCGATTCAACAACAGAAGCGGAGTATTTTGCTGCAGCTGAAGCAGCAAAAGAGGCAGTTTGGATCCGTAAATTCCTAATTGGATTATGAGTAGTCCCGTTAGCAGCTGAGCCCGTTCCATTGTATTGTGACAATAACGGGGCTATCGCACAGGCTAAGGAACCGCGGTCTCATCAACGATCCAAGTATGTTCTTCGATGTTTCCATCTGATTTATGAGATCATACATCGTGGCGATGTGAAGATAGAGAAGGTCGCATCAGATGACAACATTGTAGATCCGCTGGCGAAAGCTATTTCACAGTAAAAGTTTGAGAAACATATACATAGTTTAGGTGTTAGATGCTTGAGTGACTGGCTATATGCCAAGTGGAAGATTGTTAGATAATTATGACCCATAGCGTCACTGTTTGTAAAAGACATTGTGTTTTTGTACAAAATTAACTATGTAGTAATGAAATTGCCTTTTACCATTTCGTAATTTATTTACTTTGATATATAAATGGTAAAAGTCCATATGATTAGTTCCGGATTGAGATGATATGAGACAGTATCAATCCATAAAGGTTTAATCATTAAATATCCCTAGTCGTAGTATTATCGAGACTGGACATCGATAATGCGGAATAGACTAGTATTGCACTTGTGCGAGTTGTGAGGGCATAAGGGCATAGTTCTCATATGTTTAAGTATATGATACTTATGTAATTGTGAAAGGAGGTTGTGTTTTACCGATGGTACGGAAAACAGCTTCGCTCTGGATAGACCCCGCGGAATCTCATTGGTAGTATGTATATGTGTCTATGGGAGTCCGCTTCAGGGTAGATGTATTTGGTCTTAACCTGAGACTTGCATCGCTAGTACTTGTGACAATCGGTAAACTTTGGTTTTGGTCGTCCAGGCTTTAACAGGTTCTGTGTACGCCTCTATTGGGTTTATTGAGAATCGTAGTTTATTGGATGTGATGTCAAGACGGAAGTATCACTTCAGACATATGGAGATGATGATCACGCAGGGATTCAGAACTGGTTCTCTATTGTGTTGCAACCATCAGGATAATATGACAAAGTCATGATTATCCGATTCAAAGAGACTAGTTGCTTGATATCCGATAGATGCTTCGTACGGGGCAGACACTATTCTAGCCCCAGGCCTTGCATGTGACATCTGATACTGGATCACAATACGCAATACTACGTATACTACGCCTGACATAGATTATATATTCCAGTAAGAATATTTCTGGAGAATTAGGTAGGCACGGTGCTTTGCTAGAAGCCAACCATGTCTTGTAAATCGGTAAGCACATGGTACGAGGTACTCACTTTATCGGATAGTCCGATAACCGGATTTACTGCCAACATATCCAGAGGTCTCTTGGGTCGCTTCCAAAGATTCACCGATGACAGTTGACTCGACTAGAATTAAACTGGGATTAATTTAGAGAGAGAAAATTAATCTGGGATTAATTGAGGCTTTATTTAATCTGGGATTAAATGTGTTCGAAAGAGAGAGAACGCAATTAATTTGGAATTAATCGGTACAATAAATTTAATAGTTAAATTTGATTTTTCTATTTAATTTATTTGAATGGGCTAAAATTAATATATCGGATATATTAATATGAATTGGATGTCATTACGAAATTAAAGTCGGACTTTAATACGAACGAACGAATTAATTTAGAATTAATTCGTAAATGACTTTCGTAATATATTTGCGAGGCAACGTTACTTAATTAAATTAGATTTAATTATTTAGCGACGAAAGTTCGTTTAATCGGATTAAACGGAACCGAGCAGCGGTAAATGTTTGTAGAGACATTTGAATTTTGAATTCAAACATAGGGCCCACTTCACATGTGGTAGTTGGCATTTATGCCAAGCCACCGACCATTCAACCACCTTGTAATAGTTTTGGTAAAACTATTTACTCAACCACCTAGTTTAGGTGAAAAGGGTAAAAGGGATTTTACCAAAAACCAACTCTCTCTCTTATTACACACACTTGAACAAAACACAAACCCTAGCACACTTAGCTTTGGGCGTGAACACTAAGTCTCTCCTCTCTTTGATTTTGTTTCAAATCAACAAAGCTAGCACTTGAACAAGTCTTCTAAGGTGATACGGAAACCAACTCAAAGCTTGGAATCAACAAAGGAAGCATCTTGGAGATCTTCTTCTCAAAATTTTAAAAGCTCAAATCCGTTCATTGTAAGTATATTCTGCAACTTATAATGATCTTTATCACATGTTTTCATGCTTATTAGATCATTGGCATGTTCTAGGAACACTAACAAACTCCTACTATAATAGAGGTGCTCACCTTCATTTACTTCATACTTTCTTTCAAAGTTCTCTTGTAAAATTTGAGAGAGTGTGTCTTGTGTGTTTTAATTTTTAAGCTTTCTTGTAATTTCTTTTTCTTTTGGTAATGAAATTATTCATGTTTTTCTTCAAATAATGAGTAGTTAATTTCATTCGTTGGGGTAAAGACTGAAGCTTTTAATATGGGAATATAGATTAATATTATTACATTATAATATATAAATTATAATCTTAATAAGTAATTTAAATTTATATTAATTATTGATAAATTTTGTTACCGTCTTTATGACAGGTTTTATGTATTTGGCATAATTGAGTACTTAACTGGACTTGTTATAGACAAATGTTATTACCACATTTATGGCTGATTTTATATGTTTTGGCATAATTAATTTCTAAGGTAAATTAATTTTGGTAATAATAATAATTTGTATATTACAAAAAGTAAGATTTCTCTATATTTAAAATATTATGAATGGATTTTCTAACTCCAGCATTATAATTTATTGTTATAGTTCAATTTAAATTTTCCATCACTTCAAACAAATCCAATATTTTCGTTTCAATCGAATTGTTATTTTATCCTATTAAATTTATTCCATGTGGATAGACCCCGAACTTACTGGGTTATTTTATTACTTCGACACTCTTATATTTGGAAATAAAGAATCACTTTTTTAGCGTGTCAACCCCTAATTGGAACTTGAACTTAATGAATTTGTCTTAATCTAATTAACAACTGTAAATAAAACTTAATTATCTAACTGTAAATAAAACTTAATTATCTAACTGGTAAATAAATTCACGTTCTAGCTAACAATTGCTTATAATCGATTAATCAAAGAGGGAAGATATAGATTTAAGTGATATTGTGGGATTGATATCTTTATTTATTATTTATATGACCCATGCACTTGCGTAGAATTTCTATGTAAATAGGAATTTGATCAATCAAGCAGGTATAAAAATTTAAGTTACGCCACAACTAAATTAATCTAAAAATAAGTCTCAACACATTAAAACCAAACCAAACAACACTTTTCCCACTAGATGAGTTCAGATAAATCTTGACGCTTTTATGCTCCAACTGAAATTATTGTTTTATTAAGCTTTGTAAAATTTACGTCTTTTTTTTTTTTTTAATAATTTTTGTAAATGTCAACTAAGGTCTTTCTTCACTTTACTTGACTATGACAATATCATTTACTCTCATTTACTTACAAAGACACTCAGATGTTTAAGTTGGATATACTTAAAACCATTTTAGTCATGTTTCTCATTTTCTCCTCAATCGATGCTACCTCATTTTTTTTCCTAATTCTTTCATTTCTAACTCTCTCTTAATCCACCCACACATCCATCTAAACATTCTCATATCAATAACACTACACAATTATATTTTTCACATTAATTTAAAATATTTTTATTAGGGTCAAAACTAAACAGCTTGTAAAGTTTGAATTGAAGTGGATGGTTGTCATAAATCATTTACAGGGTCGGAAAGAATACAAAAATGTTCCACTTCAATTACCTTTATCCTTTGCTTTATTTTCTTAGCTTTTGTGTTTAAATATTCTAGTCTCCTCTTTCAATCCCAATCAGAAAACACAGCCAAAAAAAAAAAAGAATACAGCAGACAAATTGGTCTCACTTTAAGGTGTCTCTATCATAAACATCATAAGCCTTTTTCATTATAATTCTTTACACAGGTTGCTAACTCCTTGCCATAATTCTACAGTCTCAACATGCATTGTCAGAAACATGCTGCAGTCATCATCACCTCACACTCACAGGTATGCTGGTCTTTAACACTTCAGAATTGTAGCAAAATGATTTGCAACTGCTAAAATAGAAAAGAGACTAAACTTTTTTTCAATGGATAATCGGGATATCCGGGCCAGCTTACGTGTACCTCGACTAATCTCCGAGACCCGTGCCCCATGCCCTCAGAAGTTTACCAACACAGATCAGGGTAAGTCGCTGGCGTTTCACACCAGAGGGCATGACCTCAAGGAAATGCATCTAGCTCGACTAATCTCCGAGACCTGTGCCCCATGCCCTCAGAAGTTTACCAACACAGATCAGGGTGAGTCGCTGGCGTTTCACACCAGAGGGCATGACCTCAAGGAAATGCATCTAGTGGGATTCGAACCTTGAACCTGAGAGGGAACAAACCACTCAAGCCCAAAGCCTTTACCACTGAGGCAACCCCTTTGGGTTGAAAAAAAGACTAAACACTAAAAGGAAAGCTTCAATAAAATGTATCAATCAATTGCTGAAAGAAAAATATTTAACTCAAGTAATTGCAATATAGCATATACATGATTCACCCAAAAGATTAGCTAATGTAAGCTTTGTTTATAATCATTAACATGATTCAAGTCTTAACTCATTGCAACAATCTGTGTTGTGGCAGTATAATTCGAAGAAAGAAAATGTAATAAAATCAAAAATGAAAAATTTGTTCAAAGATGACTATTTCACAAACAAATAAAGTTTCTACTTGTTGCATAAAATATTCCAATGGAAAAAAAAGAATTAGAATATGGAGAACTTATGACAGGGACCCTAGATGGGTATTCCTTTAATAGCTTTCACACTGGTAAATTAACAAGCACCTCAGTACAATCTGATTAAAAAACAAAACCCAGATATGGGATGATGAAAAAACAAAGCATACCCGACAAGAACCCACACAAGACATAAAAATCTAGAAAAAAAGAACAAAGGGAAAAAATTATAGTCTATATCCTTACGTATTGTTGCCTCACTCGAGATGCATAATACATTTTTTGACTATATGCCGCAATCTGAATTTACATCTCACTCAAATACCAAAAACTAAAAACCTATAATGGTAACTCAGAACTCAAGCCTCAAAAGAAAATCCCTTTCAACTTCTATCAACTCAAAACTCAAGCCTTACACAAAATCACTTGTAACATCTATCCCTATGATTAATTCTTCAAAACAGGTACTCCAGTTAGCTTTAGATGATCAATTTTATGAAGTGATGTGGGAAATTCAAGTTCACCTGCTTCATGATATTATTTTCACCTATAGTGTCGTGATGACTGATGATGTAATCAATCCTCCTAGGTTGCAATTCCTGAAAAGGAAGAAAAATAAAAATGTATCAAAAGTAGATTCATAATTAGTTGAATTTGTTGCGACATTTCAAATAGAAAATATGTGAATAATGTGCAACAGCCAAACATACAAGGAATTTTAATGCTACAAACAACTTCAAGCCCAATCAGTAAGAAATATTGTCACTGGCAAAGAAAATCATTGAAATATCATGCCTAAGCTTCCATCAACAATTAAGAACAAGCTTTTACATGCCAAAAACCAAAATACAGAACAAATGGCGATTTACTTAGACAACACACAGGTTTTCCAGAAAACATTTGGGAATTATCTAAACTACAGGCTGTAAAAGAAGCCATGAAGATGAATCATCCAACTTGAATCAGCAACAAAAAGATTCTAGAAATTTGAATTGCATAAAAGACAAATAGGCAGAAACACAAGGTTATCCACTTATCTAAAACCAGCATGTCCATTTTTTCATTATAAATTCCTAAAGAACTAATCAACTGCAAACTTGTTATGAGACAAGCCCTTTTCTTCCTCGTCTTAATGAAAAACATTAGAAATGTTGAAATGCACTAAGATTGGTAAGACTACAACATCAGATTCATCAATAATGGGAACAAGACTCCATTTGTTAACCCATTTACAAAATTCTATTTCTCTCCTAGTTTAGCACTCTCCCATTATTTTAATTGCAGGGCTCCTGATCAGATATCTATGAAACCGAGCTTTCCCAACATCAGCTAGTGTGCACATCATTAGCTTTCTTCTTCCTAATGCTTTTTAAGTAAAGGAAGTCAAAAGACAAATAAATAATAAAACACCAACAAACCAAAGAAAAGCCTTTTCCTACTAGGAGGAATTGGCTACATGTCCCCAATGGGCGGGGCTTGATGGTATAGGGTTTAGGGTCTGATCTTCAGGTCCTGAGTTCGAATCCAGGGAGTGCGTTTCTTGTAAGAGTCTGGGACAGCCAGGGGTTTTACCTGCTCCGCTTAAACCCGAAGGGGGTGTTTTGGCAGTGAGGTTTCCAACGATTTCAAAAAAAAAAAAAAAGGGGAATCGGCTACATGGACCTTATTGCTCTGTCTGAAATTATTTTTCATTAAGCTCAGTAAAATCTAAGACTCTTTTTATGGTTTTAAATAATAAAACAAAAAAAAATCCTTTTAAATTTTTTTAAAGTTGACCTTAGACCAATCCAACCCCATGCTACACTGTAACAACCTGAGCGAAAGCCCAGGAGCAAGAGCAACATGTGAAAGCAAATCAAGTAAACACTTCAACAGCCTGAAGCCTAAAGGGAAATCATCATTTGGTCAGCTAATTGGCATATCACTCGTGTGTCTCTGTACGTGCATGTGAAAGTCAGTAAAAGAGGGAGAACAACTTTATCATGTGAACAAAGAACCATAACTACATTACAATCATTTCTTCTCTCCAGATTCATATCATGCGAGCATGTGCTCATAAGCTAAATTTAGGATTAGGTTGAGCCTCCATGCATTTATTTCTTATATTTTCATGGAAGCGTACATGTCAGAACTAAGTGGACTAATATTTAGACATTTAGTGTATAACTGAATCCAACTTAATGTGATCTGTTGTATGACCACATAAATAGGAAGCCAAGTCAGCAGTTTGTAATAATGACTTAGTGATACTAAGGCTGCATTGAGTCCTTTAGTCACGCGCGCTAAAATGGACAAAAAAGTTAAATGTAAGAAAAGGAATAAGATTCCACATTTTTTTCCCTGACAGTATAATTACGTGACAATAATTTCATTTACCTTAACACTGAAATTTTCTCCTAGAGCAACAGCTTTAATTTAATCTTGAAATTTTATATGATTTTAGTCAGTTCGATAAATTTCATCACTGAAACAATAATGAATCTAAGAAATTGTTTGAAAATTTAATTAAATATACTAGACATATTTCATACAAATAACCGTCTTTCAATTAGCATATCCATTGTATGATCATGATTCATGACATGTAGAAATTCCCAGTTATTAGAGCATCACAAAAGAAGACAGGTCGAGGATGCCGCACTGTCAGAGATATCAATCTAAATAAGAAGTGTTAAGAAATAGGAAATGATTGCCAGGTTCCAAGAAGCATAGCTTACTGAATACTTGATGAAGTCTATGAGGACAGGATCAGAAACACATCAAGAAATACATTGCACCGGGAATCATGTTTCACCTAATGCAGAGGCTCTCAGATTCAACTACGAGTTTCACAAGTAGAATATATTATTATTGACTTGCATGTTAATGGACCAATCATCAATTGACCTAGACACTCGAAAACAACTTTTGGTAGAAGTAGAATGATAAAATAAAAAGAAATCTTGGAATCAAAAAAGCGTTTCCTCTTGATATAAATCACACATGCCATTAAAAGACTGCATAGGGACAGTCACCTCAAACAAGTGCACAAAAAAGCAGTGTTCTAAAACGCACCGCCTAGGCGGCGCGTTTTCGCTCGTCGCGGCTCAACCGCGGCGATTACCACCCAATCGATGGTGTTAGGCGCGCGGTTGGGTGGTCGGCGAGAAATCGGCGCCTAGGCGCCGATTTCGCCGCCACTCTACCGCGTAGGCGCCGCCAATAGGCCGTCACTCGGTCCCGTCTCTGTTTTTTTTCCTCTCGCTCTAAGACGGAAAAAATGATGAAAGACCTGATTTTTTTTAATTTTTTTATGTCACCTCTAAATAGAAGATGAAGAAATGAAGAAGAAGAAATCGCCGCCATTGTCGTCACCAAAATTGAAGAAGAAGATGAAGAAATTAAGTAGAAGAAGAAAATTGATCCCGTGAGATTTTTTCTGATGGAGAAAAAAATGATTGGGTGATGAAGAGAATAAAAAGAAGAAGAAGAAAATAAGAAAAAGAAAAGAAGAAAAAGAAATGAAGTCGAACTGACGAAGAAAAGAAGAAATGCAGATGAAGAAATTAAGAAGTAAGAAGAGGAGAAAAAAGACGAGTTGCATTATACTAATTTTAAATGACAGCCATCCTTATCACAACTCTTTATTATTTTTTATTAAAAAATTAATAATTTTTAAATGACAGTCATCCTTATCACAATAGCTCTTTATTTTTTTAATTAAAAAATTATTATTATTTTAAATAAATGGTGTAAAGCTACTTAACACTTATTATGAAGTGTGATGAAATTTAAATAATCTTTTGTATTTGTTGTAGGAAATCAATTTTTATTGTTGGATTTTGTGATTTTGTCAATTTCTGTAAGAAATTCTCATGTATCAAATTGTATTAAAAAATAATGAAAGTATTATTACTATAACATATATATGTAAAAAATAATAATAATAATTATAACATATGAATTACAAAAATTAATTTATTAATTTTAAAAAAAATAAATGGATGATCATTTTGATCAAATTAATAGTGGATGATCTTATTAATAGTGGTAAGATACTGATCATTACCATAATCATATTATGATCTTTAAAAAAAATGTGGATGATATCAAATAATTTATTAAATATTTATAATAAATTTATTATTAATCAATAATCATCATTTTATCAAGTTACAAAAATTATTAATTTTTTTAATCGAATTTATATGATTTGGATTATTTATGATGTTAGAAAATATTTGATTTTAACTGTTTGCCGACTAATTGTCTAGGCCCCGCCTAGGCGCCCTAGGCGCTAGGCGCTGGGCGCTGGGTCGCCGCCCGACTAGCGCCTAGCGCGTTTTAGAACACTGCAAAAAAGGAAACGGTAAAAAACCTACTTATTATAATAGATACTATACAAAAGTGATACCAGGAACTCTCATATACAACATGATAAACAATAATAATGCTTTCACATAGGTAAGTGGGAAAAGAAAAGGAAAATAAACAACAAAAGGATTGCTAGCATAATTTCATTAAAGATTCATTATATTCTAAGAACTATATAAACAAAAGTTCCCTATATTGATAAAATTCAGAGCGGCGCCAAAAGGAAGTGAAGCAAGCAAATGCAAGAACATAATAAATAAGAAGCGCTTACCTCTATTTGCCTGTCTCTTACTAACACTATAACCACTAACAAAAGCAGGAGAATTTTTAGCTGAAACATTGGAAGTGCCACTTTCGAATCCATAACCAAAGGAACCAGCACCATCTTGGTCAGATGATGAAGATCTCCATGTGGGATCCCCATAAACTGAACCGCCGCTGCCGCTGCCGCTGCCGCCCCCATAGAGATCCGTAAAGACTCCATCATAGTCACCATTTGAAGCTGTAAATGATGATGATTGAGCCAAACTAGTTCCAGTGTTTCTTCCATATCCTCCAGTCCCCAACTTGAAATTATTATCTCCACTTCCATACCCAAAATTAACATTATTGTTAGAAACATTATTACCTCCATCTTGAGCAGAAATTGCCGAAGAACCCCAATTGACCCCCGTGTTGCCAAAGGTATTTCCTCCATTGGTACCATTTCCCGATCCCACATATGCATTTGAACTAGCTGAGTTTGAATTATAGTTGAGGCTCCCATTTCCCCACAAATTTCTGGTCACTGAGCTGAAAAAGGAAGAGTTTCCTCCATTACCTCCATCATATTCAAGAGGACTACCAAACCTATTTGGATTTCCAATATAATGAGGACTCAAACCCCTTCCATAACTAAGATTGTTGTTAAAATTTGCATTAGCTCCAAAATTTGGGTTTAGCTCTGGCTCAAAATTCATACCCATTCCATAACCAGAACCAAATGGAGGAAATCCACATCGCCCACCAGGAACTGGACTGAATCTACCATCCATCCTAACTCCATAGCCCCCAACTGTACTAGGAGTATATCCCTGAGTGTAGCCATTAAGGAAACTATTGACCCTACTTAGACCATAGTGATATCCGCCAAGTGGGCTGCGAGTGGGACCAGGTGATAGCTCTTTGGGAACTGCTCTCTTAACTTCAACTATTTTACCATTCAATTCATGAAAAGTCTTAAGCAATACCTTGTCCACTGCATCCTCTGAATCATAAGTTATGAATCCAAAGCCTCTTGGCCTCTGGGTGTTGTGATCATACATCACCACAACATCTGTGATAGTCCCAAATTGATCAAAGTACTGCTTAAAGTCACTCTCTGTGACTGTAGATGCTAAACCCCCTACGAAAATCTTCCTTGTGCGGCCTGGACCAGGAGAACCGTGAATGCTGACATTGCTTCTATTCAACACATTCTGGTCATCCCTAGGGACAGCCTTTTTTGCCTCAACCTGAGGGCAAGGAATTCACATGAAATTCAAGCTCAAATAATAAGAGATCTATAAACTCTCAGAATCAACTTAAATGAGTAAAGTCAAACATCCATAAGCTATGAACAAAACTGATGCCATTTTAAAATTAAATGAATAAATGTATAGGAGGAGAAGGCTTGATTTTTACTCTTGGCTCAATTTGAAATTTAGTTGAACACAGAACCAGAATTAAACGAAGCCTGCAATTACAATATTGGATTCACAACTCCCATAAAGAAATGAATTCTATCCTATTTGAGATAATAACGAAGATGATAACATAAAATTAAATTTAAATGTCTACTAAGTGATGAACAACTTACCATTCTCCCATCAATGTTGTGCTTTTCTTGAATTACTATATCAGCAACAGCAGGAACAGCAAAAACAACAAAGCCAAATCCACGGGCACGTCCTGTGTTCCTATCCTTCATGATCACCGCCTCCACCACCTCACCATAAGTACTAAAGTACTCCTTGAGACGCTCCTCATTGGTGTCCCAAGATATTCCACCAATAAATAACTTGCCATTATCAGATTGCATTTTTTCTCTGCATCCAAAAATATTAAAAACACTTCATCAAATAAAATTTTACAAATGCAAATCATAGTAACACAGAATACACTACAAAACAGGGTTTTTGATACGATCAAATTCATACTCATGTCCTAACTGGATCCAATCAGAAATACACAACTATATACTATTCAAATAACAAATGGAAATGATAAATCAGAAGTAGAGTGAATAATATATAATGCTAATTTATAATAAATCAATCAATCAAACAAATAAAACAATACCTTTATTAAAGGAACAACGTGAAACACACAATTTATACCGAGTTACAATACAAATATGTCCTGATTCAATTTATAATCAACAGATCCTTCATCGATCGATCAACAGACCCACAATTAAGCATCAGCCTGAAAGTACAGCAATCAACAGAGAATTAAAAGAAAAATAAACCCGTATATAAATTCATCCACATCATTAGGAAAAAAACAATAATCAAAGATCGAAACTTGAACATTCACTATAAACCCACCAATCAAAGCAAACCCAGATGCCCAAATCTTGCAAAAACTAAGATCTGATAAGAGGAGGCAAGTTCATCCTCCTCAGAAAAACCACCCAAACAATCTTAAGGTTACTCTTATTTCAATTGTGTTTGATTTTTTTTTTCCTGGGATTCAAAAAAGACGCAAATTCATTACCAAACAATTTGCAATCCAAATATAAGTACGTAAATTGAAGTTGTATTGGATTTTGGAGAGAGAAAGAGAGACATGTGACAGCGACTAGAGAGAAGGCTTTGAGAAGCTTTGGTGTGGGAACATATAGAGAAGCTCATTTACTAGAGATTTGTGGAAATTCATAATTTTGTTTTTGAAGTGAAATGCTTGGAAACTTATCATTTGAATTTTTATTTTTATTTTTATTTTTGGAAATAAGTTGTTTTTCTCTCATTTTATTTCCTTTTATACTAATTGGGAGAAAAATAAATAGGACTCTTATGCATGCATGAATGCAGAGAACTTCAGATTGCATTGTAAATGAAAATTAGCCACCGGATTCCATCTATCTTTGATTATAAACTTTTCAATGCTTTTGTGTCCATTGATTTTGTTGACTTTGATGAATTGACTATGAATCTTTTGTTGTTGGTGAGTTTGGGTTGATAAGTTCATGAAAGTGTACTTTGAACATCGCTAACTCGACTTAATTATCATGTATTTAATCTTAATTAGAGCTTTTTTGTGCTTGTTTTATTAGGAGTAATGGAATATGAAGTTTAGAGCAATTGCGAGTATTGCAGGACCTTACAGACGTATCGGAAGCACGTGGGAGAGCTGAACGAAGAAAGAAAGCACAAGACCATAAAACTTGCCACGCGTCGTGACGCGCCATTCTTAGTGTCGCGACGCGCTTACGAAATCTGCGCTGCATACAAAATCTAGCAAGTTGGGCCATTGATTTTGTTGACTTTGATGAATTGACTATGAATCTTTTGTTGTTGGTGAGTTTCGGTTGATAAGTTCATGAAAGTGTACTTTAAACATCGCTAACTCGACTTAATTATCATGTATTTAATCTTAATTAGAGCTTTTTTGTGCTTTGTTATTAGGAGTAATGGAATATGAAGTTTAGAGCAATTGCGAGTATTGCAGGACCTTACAGACGTATCGGAAGCACGTGGGAAGAGCTGAAACGAAGAAAGCACAAGACCATAAAACTTGCCACGCGTCGTGACGCGTCATTCTTAGTGTCGCGACGCGCCTACGGAATCTGCGCTACATACAAAATCTAGCAAGTTGGGCGTCGCGGCGCCCTGGAAGACCCCAGAAACTTAGTCGTGTTTGATGCGTACAAAGACTCCGAGATTTCTCTGTATAAACCCAACTTCGTCCAAAATCCTAGTGAAGGAGAAAAATAGAGAGAAAGGGAGAGAAACATAGGGAGAACACATAACAAAGAGCCACAAACACAATTTCGAGAGAGAAGAACGAAGAACTTCAAGCTGACATGACGTCTCTCCGATCTATCAAGGCTATATCTCTCTTCTACATGAAGAACTAATCTCCTAGGCAAAGCTAAGGATGAAATCTTTTATTTAAGTTTTTATGTTCATGTTATTGATTCTTAAGTACTTTTTAACGTTTAATACAATTGATGATTGTTATTCTTTATTATCTTTCGATTTATAATCCAGAGATTGTGTTTTACCAACTTGCATATAAGAATAGTCATGTTTTTTCTATGTGTGAATGAGGAACCCGATTGTGATTGGTAAAGTTGTTTTATGAGTTGTCTTCTGCTGCAGTATTTCTTGAAGGTATATTATCAACGTTAGACAGGTCATAACGATAACTTTGTGTGCTGTTAACATAGAGAATATAATTCATCGATTACCTTAGAATTTTATGTGTTTTGAATTGAATATTTTCTAGTTGTTGGTTTGAGATGTGAAACCTTCAATTGAGTAATCACATGAATCAATAACTGAAAATAGGAATTTGATATAAGAGAGATTCCCGACGTTTTGCTACTTCTCCCTATTGATAACCTTTATTTTTTTTTTCATAATCTCTACTTTACATTACTAATTCAATCTATCTATTTTCATGAAGTTATTGCTAACGTTTTGTTTAAGTAAATTAGTTCCTTTTAACAATCTCTAAGAGGAATTGACACCCCAACTATACTGCGATAACCGCAAGTACTTTTTGGGCGTAATCAAATTTTGGCGCCGTTGCCGGGGAGACGGTTTACAATCAAAAGGAGCAGGTTTGCTTGGTCAACAATAAAAGCGGTAACTTCGTTCCACCCTTTATTTTTTTATTATTTATTTATTATTTTATTTCAGTTTTAATTTTAGTTTTGATTTTATTTATTTATTTATATTTTATTCCTTTATTTCTTTTCTCGTTTTACTTGTGTTTAATTGCATGCCTAGATGTAGGGATATGTTTGGTAGATTTGTTACGATTGAAAAAGAAATATCACACTCAAAAAGTCCGTTTGATAATCTTTTTGCCACACCATCTACATCTAGCACACACAGTATGAGTGAGTACGAGAGACCACCCATGAGGACTCTTGAGGAATACCTCCCCCCCACTCGCACAGCTACACCTTCGTGTATAATGTTTCCTTCTAATGCAGCACATATAGATTTTAAACCTGGAATGATACAGTATCTCCCAACTTTTCATGGTTTGGGGAACGGGAACCCTTATATGCACATTAGAGAGTTTGAAGAGGTTGTAGCAACCTTCCATAACCCGTTTTTGGATTACTGACACGATTATACTTAAGTTCTTCCTCTTTGCCTTTAAGGATATAGCTAAAATATGATTGTATTCTTTGAAACCTCGGTCAATAAGATCATGGGGCGAGATGACATAGGCATTCTTTAACAAATACTTCCCACGCCATAAAACGAATGCCCTGAGAATACAGATCTCCACCGTCTCCCAGAAAGACAGTGAAACCTTTTATCAGACTTTGTCCTCACCATAGGTATGAGGGTTGATGTTTAGTAAGTTATTTTTACGATGGTCTAACCCCTAGAGAATGCCAATTTTTTGAGACAATGTGAAATGGTGAATTTACCCGAAAGGACCCTGATGAGGCATTAGAGTACTAAATGACCTAGCCGAGAAATCTCACACTTGGACTGGACCTAATGCCATGGATAGCACTGATAGGACACACCCCACTCCTTCTAATAGAGGCATACACCACTTTAGGGAGGAGGATAGTCTTAAGCTACAAGTTGCCTTAAAAGCCAGAGATAGCAAGACTATGCATGTAGTAGCCCAGTTAGAATCTCAAGGGGTATGCATTGTGTATAAGAGAACTGACCATCTAGCCCAAGAATGTCCTGTATCGGGTGAGATGAGGGGAACATATGAGGAATAAGCCTTATACACCATATTCAGATACCTATAATCCTAGTTGGCGGAACCATCTCAATCTTAGTTAGAAAAAGGAGTCTTATCAGCCTACCCAGACATCACAACCCAAAGGTTATAGTGCTCCCCAGTATCACACACCTGTCATTCATAGAAATTCTTTAGAGGACACTGTACATGCATTTATAGAGGCCTAGAGTAAAACCAATCAAAAGTTTGAGTCGTTGATAGCTCATGTAGTTGAAGACAATAAGGAGATAAATAGTCAAGTCTCTAAGTTGACTAATATCCTGAGCGTGCAAGAATAAGGAAAATTCTCATCTTAGGCTCAACCAAATCCACAAAGGCAACATATGGCACAAGCTGATCATGAGCCATCCAATATAAAATGTGTACATTCCATAATCACTAGGAGTGGTAAAGAGATAGGTTTGCAGAGCACTTCCAACATCTTAGGTGACACTGGAAATAGTAGTGCAAATAATCCTTATGAAGAACAAGTGCCACATATCCCAGTTAGAGTACCATTTCCTCAAGCACTTAGACCCACATCGAGAGCTCTATACCCAAATAGTGAGATCTTAGAACATTAAAGCAGGTAAAAATCAACCTTCCTTTGTTATATCTGATCAAACAAGTTCCCACTTATGCGAAGGTTTTGAAGGATCTATGCACCATGAAAAGGAAGCATAATGTTAAGAAGACTGCATTCATAACAGAGCAACCAAGTGTAGTAATTGAACAGAGGACTCCATCAAAATATAAAGATCTAGGATGTCCCACTATTACTTGTCAAATTGTCACATATGAGTTTGGTCAAGCTTTATTAGATTTAGGTGCTAGTGTTAATCTCATGTCATATTCTATTTATAAGCAGTTATGGCTTGGAGAGATTAAACCTACATCTGTGGTTCTACAGTTAGCTGACCGCTCTACCAGAACACCGCGGGGAGTAGTTGAGGATGTTTTACTTCAAATTGATAAATTATACTACCCTATTGATTTTCTGATTTTAGATACGCTATATGTGGATGACACGGAGTCAAAAATTCCACTTATCTTAGGTAGACCTTTTCTTGCTACAGCTAATGCTCTTATCAATTACAGGAACGGTCTCATGAAGTTGACATTTGGAAACTTGACACTGGAAGTGAATATCTTTCATGTTGAGAAACAACCACGAGAAGATGACGAGTGCCACTATATATACATGCTAGATACAGTCTTACCGTAAACAACTTCTTTACAATATGAGTCTAACCTTTCTGAATTAAAATGGACCCCAAAGAACTGTAAAAGGAGGAAAATGAGAGTTAGTGCTCAATTGAAGATGCTACCTGAGAAGTTAAAAAGAAGGTTGAACCAATTGATAAAATCTCAGCCGTCAGTAGATGGTGGAGGATCAATGGATAAACTGTAAAAGCCAGCTAGAAATTCTTTCTCATGTCTTAATCAGTTCGCTACATGGAAGCCAACATGACTACTTGGCTGGTTGCATCTGGCTGAAGACGTTAAACTTAGAGCTAGTGGGGAGGCAACTCTTGCATCTGTATTTATTTTATCTATTTTATTTCTATTTTATTTTTTCATTTTCTTTACTTTAGTTTTATTTTATTATATGTTAATTTCATGTTTATTGTTTGCATGAGTATTTATGCAGGTGTTAACCCATCTTACACAGCCACACAACTAAAGTCTTACCAGCAGAACCCTGATCAATTCTGTATCTGGTAGTGTTATTCCTTAATCATTTTTATTTATATTTATCTTACATTGAGGACAGTGTAAGTTTTAAGTTTGGGGGTGTATGCATGCGCATGATGATTAATGATTCTGTTATAAAAAAAATTATTTTGTCTATTTATTTTTAGTCCTTAATAGTATAACATAAGTCCAATGATGATATTATTTGCTTTAGGATGAAGTTTTAGAAAAGATAACTTCTTTAAAGTGTTTTTATCTAATACGTTGAGTAATTGATCTAAGTTAGACTCATAAGCACTTAACTATAGGTTTTTAGCAGTACAAACCTAGGCAGTTGGTACAGTGACTAGTTGAAGAAATTTCATATCGATGAATAACTGTTTGCTTAGAAGTTTATCTCGATTTGCTAGTGTTATGATGTATGGTATGGGTAAAAATAAAAAAAGAAAGTCTCGAAGAGAGAAATTAAACCACCTAGAACCGATAAACGTGAAGCTACCCATGGATGAGTGTTAGGACCACCGTGAGGAGAAATACTACCTTAAAGGGAGAAAAAAATGAGAAAAGATAACTTCAAAAAGACAAAAAAAAAAAGACAAGAAAATTCATATCATACTGAGCATATAAAGGCAATTACAGAGCACATTTGAGATATCAGGTTGGTTTGACCCATTGAATCCTAATTTTTAAACGAAACCATTAAGTTGGCTTACCTAGGAATCAAGCTGTGAAGAAACCTTTACACTCACATACTGTGAGTCTGGCATAGATGATTTATTCAAGGACTTAGATTTGAGTTGCGTTGAGTACTTTGAGTGTTCTCTGATTTCATTACTAAGCATTCTTTGAGGACAATAATATATATAGCTATTGGAACTATTTCACTTTATTATTTTTGTAGGATTGCATGTTTTGAAATACGTTTATGGGTGTCTTTGCTGTAAGTCCTCACGAGACTATAACTCATCCTCTAGGGACACCTAGGAGTTTAAAGACTTGTTGCATATGCTAAATGCAATCGTGATCCTTACAAAAGTGGCTTAAATAGTTTTATTTAGTTTAGTTCTTATTTTATTTTTACGTTTGAATTGCGAGGGACTAGTAATAAGCTAGTTGGGGGTTGTGATAAGTGCATGAAAGTGTACTTTGAACATCACTAACTCGACTTAATTATCATGTATTTAATCTTAATTAGAGTTTATTTTGTGCTTTGTTATTAGGAGCAATGGAATATGAAGTTTGGTGCAATTAAACGTATTTTGGGACCTTACGGACACATTGAAAGCACGCGGGAAGAGGTGAAATAAGAAAGCACAAGACCAGAAAACTTGCCATGCGTTGTGACACAATATTCTTGGCATCATGACGCTCCTAGAAATCTGCACTGCATATAAAATCCAGCAAGTTGGACGTCACGGAGCACCAGAAGACCCCAGAAACCTAATTTAGTTGTGTTTGATGCGTATAATGACTTCGGAATTCTATATATAAACACAATTTCATCCAAAACCCTAGGGAAGGAGAAAAACAAAGAGAAATTGAGAGAAACAGAGGGAGAACACATAACAAAGAGCCACAAACACAATTTTGAGAGAGAAGAATGAAGAACTTCAAGCCGACATGACGTCTCTCCGATCTATCAAGACTATATCTCTCTTATACATGGAGAACTAATCTCATAGGCAAAGCTAAGAATGGACTCTTGTATTTAAGTTTTTATGTTCATGTTATTGATTCCTAAGTACTTTTAATGTTTAATACAATTGATGGTTGTTATTCTTTATTATCTTTCAATTTATAATCTAGAGATTATGTTTTATCAACTTGCATATAAGAATAGTCATGCTTCCTCTATATGTGATTGGGGAACCCATTTGTGACTGGTAAAGTTGTTTTATGAGTTGTCTTTTGCTGTAGTATTCCTGAGGGTATATTATCAACGTCAGATAGGTCATAACGATAACTTTGTGGTTTTTAACATAGAGAAGATAATTCATCGATGACCTTAGAATTTTATGTATTTTGAATTGAATATTTTCCGATTTTTGGTTTGAGATGTGAAACTTTCAATTGAGTGTAGACACAGGCACAGAGGTGGGCGACGCTGCCCGGGCTCGCGGCCCGTTGGGAGTACGAAGTAGCATGCGGGGGACTAAACCGAAGAATAAATAGAGTCGCCACCCAGTGTGAGCTAGGAAATGATTTGATGCCGCACTCACCCCTCACAAGGGAGGACCTCAAACCGTTGGGTTCAGAATGATCCCTTACTTATGCTAATTGTAATGAAAGGATTTATGCAATAATATAACCAAGTCTTGTGCAACACATACAAGACAATTCAAATTACACACAACTTTGCACACCCATAAACATGAATAAAAATGAAAACTAATGCATGATTCCACTAGTATATTAGGTGAAGAAACGTGAGAATGTAAATAAATGATAACAATAAAAGCATTAATAATGAAGAGAGATAATTAAATACATTATGCAAAAGAAATGATCAAAGAGGCAAACATGTATAAAACATGATGAAAAGAGGTCTGTTCACTGTATGCGCATTCTTGTAGCATTAGAAAGCATTCGAACAATATAGGGCATTTCGAACAATATAGGGTATGATGCATGGTAAAACAGAATGCATGCGTGTTCGGGAACGCGTTCGAACGGGGTAAGACCGAATGTATGCGTTCGAGTAGCGTTCAAAAACGAGTTCGAATAGAGTGAGGCAGAATGCATATGTTCGTGTAGCGTTCGGAACGCGTTTGAACGAGATTACCAAAGTAGTATCCAAATGACTTAAAAATATGCATGAATATTTTCTCAAGAAGCACATGGAGTTGTATCCCAAGTACAGACTGCACTACCGTCCATTCGGAGTCGGCTAGAGAATTTATGTCTGGGTTTCCATCTAATATACCACGAGAGGCAACACTCAAGCATTAACATAGAATGAATGCGAAGCGATAAACGAAAAATAACAACTAAAAGAGGTGAATAACAAAATTAAAGAAGAGGGGTGCGACCAAGAGCTTGGCCAACATTTATATGGGATCTTGCATACCCGACGCGGTAAAATATTATGGTAAAGGCTGCCCTTAGGCATTTCCCTCGAACGAGTGACCTTTAATCCAACACGATTAGCCCATGCGCACTAAATAACAATGCATAAGTAAATAAAGAAACAATAAGAAACGAATAACAAAATGAGATGCGACCAAGAGACTTGGCCAACATCTATATGGGACATCGTATGCCCGATTGAACGTATTTCACATCCAATCAAGTGTACTTCATCCGAAGCGGTAAAATATCGTAGTAAAGGCTGCCCCTAGGCATTTCCCTCAAATGGGGGGACCTTTCATCTAACGTGATTAGCCCATGCGCACTAAATAACAATACATAAGTAAATAAAGAAACAATAAGAAAAGAATAACAAAATAAGAAAAGAGATGTGACTAAGAGACTTGGTCAACATCTATATGGGACTTCGTATGCCCGATTGAATGTATTTCACATCCAATCAAGTGTACTTCGTCATGCACGGTAAAATATCGTGGTAAAGGCTACCCTTAGGCATTTCCCTTAAACGGGGGACCTTTAATCCAACATGATTAACCCATGCGTATTAAATGACGATGCATAAGTAAATGAAGAAGCGATAAGAAACGAATAACAAAATAAGAAAAGAGAACAACAAGAGGACTTGGCTGACATCTATATGGGATCTTGTATGCCCGATTGAATGTATTTCACATCCAATCAAGTATAATTCATTCGGCGTGGTAAACTATCGTGGTAAGGCTTCCCTTGGGCATTTCCCTCAAATAAGGGGGGACCTTTAATCCAATGTGATTAGCCCATGCACACTACTAACAATGCATAAGTAAATAAAGAAACAATAACAAAAGAATAACAAAATAAGAAAAAAGATGCGATCAAAAGACTTGGCCAACATTTATATGGGACTTCACATGCCCGATTGAAGGTATTTCATATCCAATCTGTTGAGTTTCAATCAAGTCCCAAGGATCATAAATCATGCATAAAACAAGTTGAATACAACCAAATGAGGTGCGGAAAAGACTCACATGGATCGGTTGGATGCGGTGAAGGAGAACCAAATTCGGACTTCATGTTGCTGCCTCCCTCCAAGCTCGGCAATAGCAGTAAATGGCAGTCCCATTTTCGGCTTTGGGTGATCCTCCATTGATACTCCAAGCTCCAAGCTTCACAAGGTTATTCCTTGCTCACGAACTCACTTCCCTATCACCTTAGATGCCTCCAAGAGTGTGCTAGCACATAGATCTTGTAACAAGATCATAGCTTCTCCATTTATTTCGGTCAAACCAGAAAAGAGATGAAGAAGAATCGGTCTTGAAACCGTGAGAGAGGGAGATGAAGTTTTGGCTCCAAAGACCAAAACCGTATATTTCCTTGAAGAGAGAGAGAGTGCCGAATTGTGGGGTGAGAGAAAAGAAAAAATGTAATTGGTTTTTATAATTTCCAAAATCATTAAACCATTTACCAATTTTCAATTTTCAAAAGTCAAAAGTACAAGTCTTTTCAACTTTATTTCCATCACCAATCTCTTTTCACATCAAGTCACTTTAATAAAGTGACAACATGTCATGTCACATCACATCACTCAAAGTGACAAGTGATTTGACAATTGATGCGACTAACGATTTGACGCTTGATTTGACTTGCGTGCCGCACTCGCATTCGAAATGCGAATGCGCTCGCAAACAATCCCGGGCTCGGGTTCGCTAATTCCAAATTAACGAATTTTCCGTTGCGTCGTAAATAAATGATTACGCCTAGCGAATTCACTATTCACATCGCTAACGAATTAATTCTAAATTAATTGTTCGCCCGAATTAAAATCTAATTTCAATTCCGCGTCGAAATCTAATTTCGTTATAATATATCGAATATATTTATTTATCAATTAATTCCAAATTAATCGTTCTCTCTCTTTAACGATATTTTATCCGAGATAAAATATCTCCGTAATTAATCCTAGATTAATTTTTATCTCTCATCGAATTAATCCCATATTAATCAAAGTACGAGTCATACGTCATCGGTGAATCTTCAGGAACCGACCCATGAGATCTCCGGATATGTTGGCAGTAAATACGATCATCGGACTGTCCGAACACGTAAGTACCTGTACTACGTTTATACCGATTTACAAGACAAGGTTGGCTTCTAGCAAAGCGCCATGCCTACCCAATTCTCCAGAAATTTTCTTACAGGAATATATAGATCTATATCAAGCGTAGTATACCGTAGTATTGTGCATATCGCCCAGTATCGGATAGTCACGTGCTAGGGCTGGGGCTGGATAAGTGTCTGCCCCGTCCGAAACACATATCGGATGTCTGGTAACTAGTCTCTATAATCGGATATTCATGACCTGGTCATAATATCACGATTGGATGCGCATCACTTAAGAGCACTAATACCGTATCCTGGGTGACATCATCTCCACTATGACTGGAGTGATACTTCCGTCTCGACATCACATCCAATACACTACGACTCTCTGATAAACCCAGAAGTGGTAGACACAGAACCGGTCAAAGCCCCCAACCACCAAAACCAAAGTTTATCGATTATCGTAAGTATTAGCGATGCAAGTCTCAGGTTAAGACTATACACACCTACCTTGATTTCGGCCTCCCATAGACACCTAGTCATAATACCAATGGGATTCCGAAGGGGTCTATCCAGAGCGAAGCTGTTTCCCGTACCATCGGTGAAACACGACCTCCTATCGCACTTGCATAAGTCTCCAACACTTATATATATGAGAACTATGCTGTTGTGCCCTGACAACGCGCACAAGTGCAATACTAGCCTATTCCGCATTATCGATGTCCAGTCTCGATAATACTACGGCTATGGATATTTAATGATTAATCCTTCGTGGACTGATACTGTCTCATATCATCTCAATCCAGGAACTAATCATAGGGACCTCTCTTCATTTATATATCTATGGTGATCTAATCACAAATGATGAGAGTGCAATTTCCTTATTACATAGTTAATTTGCTACAACAACACAATGATCTGTGCAAATAGTGACGCTATGGGTCATATTATCCAACAATCTCCCACTTGGCACGTAGCGAGTCACCAAGTGTTCCAACACTTGAACTATGTAAGGTTCGCTCAAATTGCTGAGAAAGGTTTTCGTCAGCGGATTTGTTTAATCATCGTCTGACGCGATTTACACGATCATCACATCGCCACGATGTACAATCCGAACGAATCAGATGATATAGAAGTATATATCTGGATCGTCGATGAGACCTTTAATTCCTTAGCATGTGCTGACGCCTAGCTCAGTTGCTAACAGAACTATATCTAATCTAATTAGATTTATTTTTGATCCAAATGGCTTCTTTTGCTGCCTCAGCTGCAGCAATAATCCGAATTTGTTGTTTATTCGGCAACAGTTATCTTGCATGGAAGATTTCCAGCTCACTGTCCCGTTATTCAAACTTTATAGTACCGCAGTATTTAATAGTTTGGAAACTTGCAGCGGTGATCCCAGTCACTTCAAGTTCTCCTTCTCCATATTTTAAGACAGCATCTTTAGTTCTCTAAGATACTAACAGATGTTCTCAATTTCAATTTAGTGACCATCACTAGGATTGACCTGATTGTGACTCCATATGCTCGAAGCGTATGAGACACCAATACAAGTACATTTTAAATGTACATTTCCAGAGAGTGTTAACAACTCCAAATCTATCCCAGTAGATCTTTATTCCTTGAATAAAGGTTGTTACTCCCCAGAATTCTACGGAGAATTTCTATTGAAAGAATATCTATGAAAGCCAAGCTTTCACCATTGTTTTATGGGAATTTCAATGTTAGTGCGCTCTCCCACTAACCTCCTCCTATATACACAAGAATTATTTCGTTTTGAGTCAAAATCATAAACCATTATGATTATTTCAAAACTACAGTTCCAAGAACCTTATGCTTGCATTGATCCAATCATGGAATGAATAATCCGCAAACCTTGTTTGTCGGTTATACAAAATCGTCAGGATGTTGTAAACATCCTCCAAAAGGTTTCATTTTCAGGAAAGCGATTTTGATCTGTAACTGACACATTTCATAAATGAAATACGCAGTTATTTTCAAGCATTTTCAAAATGGATTTACCATGGCAACAGGTAAAAGGTTGAACCGTTATTAACACAATGTTGATAACGATACCTTTCCGTCAAAAGCCAGCTTTGTACGTTGGTATGTTGCCTTCCATGTATGTCTTCCTTGAAGACGTTTAATGTACCAATAGGCACAATGCCTTGTGGTACAACAACTAGTATCCAAAATAGTTGTTATACATGAAATCCATTTCGGATTAATGGCACTTTGCCATAACAGGGAGTCGATACCTCGCATCACTTCCTCTAAACGTAGTCGGATGGTACACCTCCATAAGATTGACATCTCATGGGGCGAGATCAGAAAACCATACCCTAGGTTGTTTTCTGACTCTATCCGATCTACTAAGTTCTTGTGTATTTGAAGATTAATGGTATAGATTCATCATTGATGAACTATTTGTTCCATTAGGGATTCGTGCCTTGAACAGTGTTACTCCGATTTTCATCGAGTATCACTATCCTCCCACTGACCACTGCATAT
This sequence comes from Zanthoxylum bungeanum, assembly GCA_019454045.1. NCBI lineage: Eukaryota > Viridiplantae > Streptophyta > Magnoliopsida > Sapindales > Rutaceae > Zanthoxylum > Zanthoxylum bungeanum. Next base: position 98,143 of record SKCR01034488.1, read on the forward strand.
CGGTATTCCTCTCAGGAAACCGTATGGTGAGCAACCATTACATTGTTCTCATGTGGGATTTATAAGTACTATACTTAAGGTTTCCTTAGGATAACCTATATTGGCACTTATCCAATTTGGGTCTTATAGTTTGGTATCATCCAAACGTTATGCCTGGCATACCCAAAATCAGAATGAGAACCTCGTTTCTTCCCTGTTCACATCCTATATGATATCTGTCAAACAGATTTATATGGAACCTTATTCTAATAAGTTTTGCACTGTAAATACCATGTCCCATTGAAGGAAACAGTAGCTCAGAGCGACTCGTGTAAACCTTATCATGTCCACCAAAATTCGGTTTTGGTTCGGACACACCGTCTAAACGACGTGTCACGGGAGGAGTCCTCATATGAAAGAATACCGTAACTCTTTCATGTATGTATGAAACTTACTGCTTAAGTAATTTCCATTACGGTCTAACCGTGGCGAAATAATACTATAGCCGATCTGTTTATATACTTCGGTCGAAAACTTCAAAAGTTTCCGATCTGTGTTCTTCAAACGAAACACATAACCACAACGTGATGCCACATCCGTTAAGGTCACGAAATATTCATGTTCACATCTAGCCTAGCTAGACATGGGCCCCCACTAACTTCACCATGATAGGGCTAACAGATCGGTGGCCCTTCTACTATTACCAAGTAAATAGTATTTTAGGTACTGTACCTAATAAAACTAGATTCGCAGACCTTATTTGAATAGTCAAATCAGTCCTAGCACCCACTCTTCAAAAGTGTGGATATACTAGTCTCGTTTAGTTGTGTCCTAGACAACAATGCCACAAATAAGTCTCATTGATCAAATCATTTTGAGCTATTCCATTTGTCATTATATGTTTGAGATTTTATTTATATTCAAAATTAAATAATGTTTATTTACATCTAATGTATTTACCTCAGTATATCTTTATATAATGAAACACTTTAGTGTTCTAGAATATAAAGGTTTTATCCGCATCAGATTAAACACTGATATAAAGATAATGTTTCTAGTCAAACTAGTTACATTATAACATTTCATAATTTAAGTACATACCCAAAGGGTAGTTCCTAAATTAGGTATCTACGGTCGAAACAGCGACTTTCGTCCCGTTTCCAATTCGCAGAGAAATCTCGGTTTGAAGTCAGTATCCAGCTCACAGCGGATTCTGAACACATCAATACATATATGTTTGTATACCACACTAAGTATTTAAAATCCAATTTCAATACTAGTTAGTGAACATAACTTTGACAAATAATTTTTTTAAAAGTTAGAGCCTCGCCCTTTCTTTAATTCCTTCGTGTCTTTCATATCCAAATGGTAGTCACTTTGGGATATGTCAATTATCTTTTCAATGTTTCACAACCTTTGGCCAAGCCTTGGGTTCGGAATATCGAAACGATATGCACCTTGTGCTACATGCCCAATTGCAAACTTTGATACTTTTCAATCTAAAGATAGATTATTATAAGTATTTTAAATAAGCACTAAAGTCATCATCACATAAATCTTCCAAAGATTTATGCTCTACTATTTGCTAATTATGGGCTTAGTCATAATAAGTTATTTTATCAAATAAATTAACCTATTATTTCCAAGACCATCTTGAAATTATTCCCAATTTGAAAAATTAAATCATTTAAAATTTTTAATCCAAGATTCTATTTTAAATATCCAACTTTTCAATTTTATCTTGATTACAATAGTCCAACCATTTAATCAACGATTAGTGGTACTATTTATTATAATGATTATAATAGTCCAACTATATAATCAAATATAATCCAAATTAATTAACCTCAAATCAATTACATTGATTTATAATCCAATTATAAAATCAACTGTAAACTGAATATTAATTCAAATATTTGATTAATATAATCCAATTATATATAATCAAATATAATACAGTCCAACTGTTTATTAAAACAACAATTTAAATATTAGTCCAACTAACATTTAATAATATGACGAAATAATTGTTTGAGCGCGTATGGCGAGTAATTGAACGAATGTTGCAAATTCAATACTTGCCTCCCACTTTTTTCGTCGAGCCTCTAACCCTCTGTGGAGTACTCGGGAAACCGTGTTTCCTAGTGGGCTGGGATCCTGTCAAATAACATACAACCTTGACTTTGCCAACAAGCTGTATGCTACTTAACCAGGTAGATCTCACAGATCAATTGGATCCAATCCAATTCCCAGATCCGGTTAGGTGGACATCCAAGTCCTAAACATATTACTTATGCCAATGTATCTAATACATTTTCCTATCCTTATCCTCCGAATAATCTAGGCCTTAGCTTTGGCACAACAAACCTAATGATTCCAGTTAAGCGGGACCCATTGACAAGGAAAGTTTCGTAATCAATGTCTTTGGACAAGAAGTGATCTTGACTTTGGCCAACAAATCACAACTTGGACTAGACACCGATGTGGAACAAAACTCTCATGATTCAAATACATCCAATTGACAAGGTCTTGACTTTGGCCAACAAACCAATGCCAATCGGATCTTGAACAACAAGATCATTCAATGGAAGGATAATCGCTTAATATAGAACGAGGGTTTTTCGCGTGCAATTGGCTACCAATTTAATTATCTTTGTTAAGGTCTCATCATCATACACCCTTAAACATGCATTCTAAATACATAATAAAGCGAGTATGAAAGTAAAATAATAATGATATGCGGATGGATATTTTACACATCGATCTCCTAGATCAAATCTCTCATTTTCTCTCTCCCTCTAGCACAAATATTTCTTCTACCCGTTACACTACACTTCTAAAGAAACCTCATATACATTGAGGGGAATAGGTGAGAAGAGAATACAAAGAAATAGGAGATAAGGCTGGACTCGCAGGTCCAATTAATAAATCAAATTTATTACAATTTCCAAAATCGCCCCACCCGACTAATATCCATCCGATATACATTATTCAAACATCACAACCATGTATTCATACAAGCATGTTATCAATCAATCTAATCAAATTAATTAATCTGATAATTAGTGATCATCCAATGTTCAAACAAGATTTGATTTTGTTCGAGTCAAACTCGTATTGTGAACATGTACTCAAAGTACGATTTCTCAAATAAAATTAAATTACATAATTAAATAAATTCCAATTTATACGTATTTAATTCTAATTGATTATTTAATTCCAAATTAAATATTACACTTTATAAAATAAACCTTTACGACTTAAATTCCAAATTTAACCGTTACGGGTCTCAAAGTCCGATTAATATCGAATATTAATTTAATTAAAGTCCAATGGGCTTTTAATTAATTTCTTGAGGCGTGGACTTTTGGTTAACTCGGGTCAAACCGAATAACCAAATCCAATCCGGGAGTTACCCCAATAAGCCCATAAATTAATTTAGGCCCATTAGGCCCAATTAAACGTTAAAGGTTCATTAGTCGCATTTGGGCCTTTTGGAAGCGGTTTTGGGCCTAATTGGATCCAACCAATTTTGGCCTAAACCAACTTTGTAGAACAAAGTCCAATAAACCCAATAACAACAACTTTAAAAGCCCAAATCCAATTTTAAGCCCAATAATTTAATTCCAAAAATTCCAAATTTCCAAATTAAATTACCTAAAGTGTATAGCATATTATTAATTACCCAAATCAAAGTTTCCAAAAGACTAAATTTGTCCAATTAATCATGCTTAACATCAATGAATCATGTCCAACATAATTTGATCAAAATCAAACCCAATTTCATGCTTCAAGTGTCTCGGCCAAAGAGGGAAATTATGCCCAAATCAAATTCAATCCAATTGAACCAAATTAAACATAAATTCAACATCCCCAAATGATTTGCAAGTCATCCAATGAACAAAAAATCAAAAATCCAAGACAATATTAGGGTTCAAATTTTCGGCCATCACAAGCAAATGGGGAAAAATGTTCCAAACACTTTTTCATCAAATTGATCTAATCAATCATCAATTAAACAACATTTAAGCATTCTAATTCATCCAATTTCATTAAAAATGCTCAAAATCAAGTTTTCCCAAATTAAAGTCTTGGCCAACAATAAGCAATTGGGGAAAATCAATCCAATTAATTTTTCTTAAATTGATTACATATAACTCTAAGTTATTCATATACAAACATTCTTAAACAAACAATTTGTCAAAATCATGCTTAAATCAAAAAGCCCAAATATGCTAAGAACTCTAAATCGTTTTATGCACAAATGGCTCTAGATACCATTGTTGAGTTTCAATCAAGTCCCCAAGGATCATAAATCATGCATAAAAACAAGTTGAATACAACCAAATGAGGTGCGGAAAAGACTCACATGATCGGTTGGATGCGGTGAAGGAGAACCAAATTCGGACTTCATGTTGCTGCCTCCCTCCAAGCTCGGCAATAGGCAATGCAGTAAATGGCAGTCCCATTTTCGGCTTTGGGTGATCCTCCATTGATACTCCAAGCTCCAAGCTTCACAAGGTGATTCCTTGCTCACGAACTCACTTCCCTATCACCTTAGGATGCCTCCAAGAGTGTGCTAGCACATAGATCTTGTAACAAGATCATAGCTTCTCCATTTATTTCGGTCAAACCAGAAAAGAGATGAAGAAGAATCGGTCTTGAAACCGTGAGAGAGGGAGATGAAGTTTTGGCTCCAAAGACCAAAACCGTATATTTCCATGAAGAGAGAGAGAGTGCCGAATTTTGTTGGGTGAGAAAAGAAAAAATGTAATTGGTTTTTATAATTTCCAAAATCATTAAACCATTTACCAATTTTCAATTTTCAAAAGTCAAAAGTACAAGTCTTTCAACTTTATTTCCATCACCAATCTCTTTTCACATCAAGTCACTTTAATAAAGTGACAAAATGTCATGTCACATCACATCACTCAAAGTGATAAGTGATTTGACAATTGATGCGACTAACAATTTGACGCTTGATTTGACTTGCGTGCCGCACTCGCATTCGAAATGCGAATGCGCTCGCAAACAATCCCGGGCTCGAGTTCGCTAATTCCAAATTAACGAATTTTCCGTTGCGTCGTAAATAAATGATTACGCCTAGCGAATTCACTATTCACGTCGCTAACGAATTAATTCTAAATTAATTCGTTCGCCCGAATTAAAATCTAATTTCAATTCCGCGTCGAAATCTAATTTCGTTATAATATATCGAATATATTTATTTATCGATTAATTCCAAATTAATCGTTCTCTCTCTTTAATGATATTTTATCCGAGATAAAATATCTCCGTAATTAATCCTAGATTAATTTTTATCTCTCATCGAATTAATCCCAGATTAATCAAAGTGCGAGTCATACGTCATCGGTGAATCTTCAGGAACCGACCCATGAGATCTCCGGATATGTTGGCAGTAATACGATCGTCGGACTGTCCGAACACGTAAGTACCTTGTACTACGTTTATACCGATTTACAAGACAAGGTTGGCTTCTAGCAAAGCGCCATGCCTACCCAATTCTCCAGAAATATTCTTACAGGAATATATAGATCTATATCAAGCGTAGTATATACCGTAGTATTGTGCATATCGGCCCAGTATCGGATAGTCACGTGCTAGGGCTGGGGCTGGATAAGTGTCTGCCCCGTCCGAAACACATATCGGATGTCTGGTAACTAGTCTCTATAATCGGATATTCATGACCTGGTCATAATATCACGATTGGATGCGCATCACTTAAGAGCACTAATACCGTATCCTGTGTGACATCATCTCCACTATGACTGGAGTGATACTTCCGTCTCGACATCACATCCAATACACTACGACTCTCTGATAAACCCAGAAGTGGTAGACACACAGAACCGGTCAAAGCCCCCAACCACCAAAACCAAAGTTTATCGATTATCGTAAGTATTAGCGATGCAAGTCTCAGGTTAAGACTATACACACCTACCTTGATTTCGGCCTCCCATAGACACCTAGTCATAATACCAATGGGATTCCGAAGGGGTCTATCCAGAGTGAAGCTGTTTCCCGTACCATCGGTGAAACACGACCTCCTATCGCACTTGCATAAGTCTCCAACACTTATATATATGAGAACTATGCCGTTGTGCCCTCACAATGCGCACAAGTGCAATACTAGCCTATTCCGCATTATCGATGTCCAGTCTCGATAATACTATGGCTAGGGATATTTAATGATTAATCCTTCGTGGACTGATACTGTTGTTGAGTTTCTATTAGGTCCCAAGATCAAATCTAAGCATGGAATCATGTGTGAACACATCAACGGAGGTAGCGGAATACTCACATCGATCGGTTGAGTCGATTTGGAGACGAACGAAGCCAAGAAACTCACTGCCCTTCACGCCAAACAGCAGCAGTCCACTGTCCTCTGTAACAGATTTTTGAGTCGACAAACGGAGCTCCGAGCTTCGTCCGACGGATCCCGGCTCATGGGTGAACCTCCCTACCACCTTCGCAAGACTCCCAAGTGTGCTAGCACTTGAGTTTTTGCCACAAAAACCCACCCTTGCTCCCCTTGAACTCACAGTTTTTGAAGAACAAAAACAGAAAGTTTTGCCCCTTGGGCGTGAACAAGAAGAGAGGAAAGAGAGATGAAAGAAATGTGTGTTAGATCTAAATGAAATGCATTTGGTATATCTTATATACCTTAAGTGAATTTCACCATAATTTCCCTTGCATTTGCATTTCATTTACCTTTAATATAGTCAAACCATCTTATCATCACTATTCACATCAACATCACTTTATGTCATGTGTCATGTCTTTCAATCAATCAATCAAGTCAATCAATCAATCAATCACTCAAAGTGACTTTTGATTTGACGCTTGATGTGACGATTGATTTGACGCTTGATGTGACTTGCGTCGCCGCACTCGAATTCGAAATACGAATGCGCTCGCAATCACACTCGGGCTCGGGTTCGCTAATTCTAAATTAACGATTTTTCCCGTCGCGTCGTAATTAAGTGATTACGCCTAGCGAATTCACTATTCACGTCGCTAACGAATTAATTCTAAATTAATTCGTTCGCCCGAATTAAAATCTAATTTTAATTCCGCGTCGAAATCTAATTTCGTTTAATATATCGAATATATTAATTTACCGATTAATTCCAAATTAATCGTTATCTCTCTCTAGATGATATTTTATCCTAGATAAAATATCTCCGTAATTAATCCTAGATTAATTTTCTCTCTCTTCTATATAATCCCAGATTATTCAAGAGTGCGAGTTCTGCGTCATCGGTGGATTATCGGGAAGCGACCCATGAGATCTCCGGATAAGTTGGCAGTAAATACGGTCGTCGAGTAACCGAATCACGTACGTACCAAGACTACGTCTCTACTATTACCAAGTAAACTACGTTCACCGATTTACGAACAAGTAAACTCCTAGCCAAAGTACCAAGTCTACCCAATCTCCGCATATCCAATTAAGAATATTTAGATCTATATCAAGCGTAGTATACTCACGTATTGTGCATATCGACCCAGTATCGGATAGTCACGTGTTAGGGCTGGGGCTGGATAAGTGTCTGCCCTGCCCGTCCGAACACATATCGGATGTCTGGTAACTAGTCTCTATAATCGGATATTCATGACCTGGTCATAATATCACGATTGGATGCGCATCACTTAAGAGCACTAATACCGTATCGCCTGCGACATCATCTCCAATATGACTGGAGTGATACTTCCGTCGACATCACATCCAATATCTACGACTCTCTGATAAACCCAGAAGTGGTAGACACAGAACCGGTCAAAGACCCCAACCACCAAATCCAAAGTTTATCGATTATCATAAGTATTAGCGATGCAAGTCTTAGGTTAAGACTATACACACCTACCTTGATTTCGGCCTCCCATAGACACCTATTCATATACCAATGGGATTTCGAAGGGGTCTATCCAGAGCGAAGCTGTTTCCCGTACCATCGGTGAAACACGACCTCCTATCGCACTTGCATAAGTCTCCAACACTTATATATCTGAGAACTATGCCGTTGTGCCCTCACAACGCGCACAAGTGCAATACTAGCCTATTCCGCATTATCGATGTCCAGTCTCGATAATACTACGGCTAGGGATATTTAATGATTAATCCTTCGTGGACTGATACTGTCTCATATCATCTCAATCCAGGAACTAATCATAGGGACCTCTCTTCATTTATATATCTATGGTGATCTAATCACAAATGATGAGAGTGCAATTTCCTTGTTACATAGTTAATTTGCTACAACAACACAATGTTCTGTGCAAATAGTGACACTATGGGTCATATTATCCAACAACTGTCTCATATCATCTCAATCCAGGAACTAATCATAGGGACCTCTCTTCATTTATATATCTATGGTGATCTAATCACAAATGATGAGAGTGCAATTTCCTTATTACATAGTTAATTTGCTACAACAACACAATGATCTGTGCAAATAGTGACGCTATGGGTCATATTATCCAACACAATCAAGTGTACTTCATTCGACGTGATAAAATATCATGGTAAAGGTTGCCCTTAGGCATTTCCCTTAAACGGGGGACCTTTAATCCAGCGTGATTAGCCCATGCGCGTTAAATGACGATGCATAAGAAAATGAAGAAGCGATAAGAAACGAATAATAAAATAAGAAAAGAGATGCGACTAAGAGGCTTGGCCGACATCTTTATGGGACCCTATATGCCCGATTGAACGTATTTCATATCCAATCAATTGTACTTCGTCTAGCGCGGTAAAATATCGTGGTAAAGACTGCCCTTAGGCATTTTCCTTAAATGGGGGACCTTTAATCCACTGTGATTAGCCTATTCGCATTAAATGACGATGCATAAGTAAATGAAGAAGCAATAAGAAAAGAATAACAAAATAAGAAAATATATACAACCAAGAGACTTGGCCGACATCTATATGGGACCTCGTATGCCCGATTGAATGTATTTCACATCCAATCAAGTGTACTTTGTCCATGCGGGAAAATATCGTGGTAAAGGTTGTCCTTAGGCATTTTCCTTAAATGGGGAACCTTTAATCCAACGTGATTAGCCCATGCACACTAAATATAATGCATAAGTAAATGAAGAACCAATTCACATAAAATAAATCAAGGAAAAGTAAACACAAAAATTAAATAATAAAATGAAACACGTGCATGAAAGTTTCTCAAGCGATACTTGGAGTTGTATCCCAAGTACAGACCGCATTACCGTCTATTCTAATTCGGCTATGGAATTTATGTCTAGGTTTCCATCCGATAAACCGCAAGAGATAGCACGTAATCATTAACCCAATATAAATAAAAATAAACATGAACCATATAGATGCATGCGAGGAAATAACAATAGATAACCGAAAAGATGAATGAAAAAATAGCAATGGGTGCCCCACGTCTTACCTTTTAAGTTACTTCTCGGAAGTGTGTTGCGTCGTCGCCGAAATGGTTAATGCTCTGTAACTTTTCTGGTTCACAGGTTCAATTTTTTCATTCACTGTTTCACTTTTTTTGAGCCGTTATTTTCTCTATTTTTACTATTATTTCGGTCGCTGTTTTTGCTGCTATTTTCATGCTATTTTCTATGATTTTTTAGGGCTATTTTTGGTGAAATATGGGACTATTTTTGGAGCAATTTTGTTCAATATTTTGGCGTTTATGGTGGGGTTTTGTTCTCGGCTTGTTTTTTCAGTTTGCTGTGTATGTATTGTACGTGTTTTGGCATTCATTGGCAGCGTAAGGTGTGTGTCGGTGTGCTCAATGTGAGTGTTTTTGGTGGCTGCCGAGTGTGTTAGGTTAATATGAGTGGGGTATATGTTTTATGTGAGTGGACAATGTGTTTATGTTTTCTTTTTTTTTTGGCTAGGGCCATTTTTGGTTTGTTGAAGGGTCGGTGCAGGTTGCAATCGGTTAGTGGGCAGCTATTGTTGGATTAGTGAAGGGCTGTGATGTTGTTTGTTGTGTCTGATGAGGTCTAGCCGTGAAGGGTATTTAGGGTTCTCGGTGTGGCCGTATGTGTGAGTTGTGTGTTGTCTGTAAAGAGAGAGACGTGAGGGAGTGACTTTGTGTGTGTTTAACACGTATGTGAGTGGCTTGCAGTGTGTGTTTTAGGCGATTGTGAGAGAGAGAGGAGAGAGGGTTGCCAGAGAGAATAGTTGGCTAGTCTAGGGTTTATTTTGTTGTTGATTGTCGAGAAGGGGAGAAGAGAGAGGCTTAGGGTTTGGTTCCTTCACGGTTTGAGAGGAGAGAGAGAGTATTTAGGGTTTATTTTTTTTGTAAATGCCGTGTGGTTGTGGGAAAAAAAGGGAGAGACTAGGGTTTGGATTTTGGTGTCTTTTTATAGTTGTATGCTAGGGTTTTCATTATTTGTGTTAAGTTAGGGTTTTCTCTTTTTAATTTCATGTGTAGCTGCCTCTCTCACTAAATAAGCCTTGATTTTCTTTCCAAATTTGGAGGATCCAATCTTGGCTAATTTGGAAGGGGATTTGGGAGGGATTTTGGCATGTGTTAAATGTGATTTGAATATTTTGGATTGAGCTTGGGTTTGGTGGGTCTTGTGATGTGGGCGTATGGCTTGGGTATATGGGCTTGGGCATGTGGCCCTTTTGTGGGTTGCATGGGTTTTTGGATGGGTGTGTATAGGCATGTGGGCTTTTGTGGGTTACGGGGGTTTTGGGTCGAGGCTAATATTTAAAACAGAGATCAATTGAGCGAACCCGAGGCTAAACAAATGAATTAAATTTGATGATGTATTAAAATTTTCTAGAATTTTCCTTTCCGACGTCCGTTTCTTGCGACTTCCGCAACTTATCAGGTAGTGCCTCCATATGAAGCTAATCATTGGGCTTCATGCAAAAATGCAGTGCCTATAGTCGCCCTCATTTTGATGGGCTAGTGTAGTGTGTAACAGTGACAATCCTATCAAAGTTATGAATGCATTTTTACTTATCTGGCTCACCAGCTGTTGCTGAACTTACCTGTTGTTTTGAGATGCTTTAAACTAAGTTGATCTAGTGGTAAGGTGCTTCGACCCCTGGTTTATTCCCGAACCGTTACTTTGTGAGAGGTAGTCCATTCATAGACCGTTACTGATGTGAGGTGGTCCATTCCCGAACCGTTATTGATGAGATGGTTCATTCCCGAATCGTAACTTGAGTGAGGTGGTTTATTCCCGAACCGTTACTGATAAGATGGTTCATTCTCGAACCGTTACTTGAGTGAGGTGGTTTATTCCCGAACCGTTACTGATGAGATGGTCCATTCTCGAACTGTTACTAATGAGATGTTGTCCATTCTTGAACAGTTACTGATGAGATGGTTCATTCCCAAACCATTACTTTATGAGATGATGGTTAACTGGTCGCCCCTAGACCTGGTTTAACTTTCTGCTCTCCGCTACTTGCAATAGGTCAAGGTGGACTACGTGATCTGACACTCTGTACCAACATACTATGAAACTGTCCCAATAGTTATACATATTAATGCCCTCAAAGAATGCCCAGCATTGAAACCAAGAACCTTCAAAGCTCCCGACGTAACTCAAATCCGAGTGTTTGAATAAATGATCTGAACTAGACTCAAAGTGTTTGCATCTCTTTTCTTGTCTCTTTTTGCTTTTCTTTTTGAATTTTTCTTTCTTTTTTTTTTCTTTTTTTTAACAACCTTCCCTTTAAGGTAGCATTTCTCCTCATGGTGGTCCTAATACTCGCCCATGGGAAGCTTCGCGCTTATCGGTTATAGGTGGTTTATTTTTTTTTGAGACTTTTTTTTTTATTTCCAACCATACTACACATCATAGAACAAGCAAGTCAGGATAGACATCTAAGCGAACAGTCATTCATCGACCTGTAATTTCTTCAACTAGTCACCTTGCCGACTACTCAGACTTTCACCGCTAAGATCCTATAGTCAAGTGTTTACGAGTCTAGCCGAGATCAACTACTCAAAATATCGGTTGAGAGTACATCATGAACTTATCATTTCTAAGGTTTAACCCTAAAGTAAACAATTTCATCATCGGACTTATGCCTAACTATTAAGGACTTTTTTTTACTCCACTGGAATTTTTCCTTTTAACTACTGACATTGTGGTGAACCACTTTGGCCCAGATCCATTCTTGTTCCTCATTTTCTGGAGTTTCTCGCTCTTGTCGCTCATCTTTTTCTTTAAATCCTGCAAACAAAAGAAATAGAGGTTGCATACATGTGACGTGTATACGTGTATGCGTGAATGCATTTCCTATTCCGATAGGTTAGGTTTTTCTTGTGCTCATCGGTGATTACTTGGTTCCTTCCTTTTTTAGGCCAAGTATTGCTTCAGCCTGTCCACGATGATTGGCTCGGTGAACTTGATCCCTTCTAAATCTGACAATCTCACTGCCCTGTTTCCCATTACTTTCTTGATTATGTAGAGTCCTTCCCAGTTGGGTCTGAACTTTCCTCTCAGGTTCATCATCGACAGCTTTGACTGTTTGAGTAGTAGACCACCTTCTCTGATCCTGGTAGGACACACCTTTTTATTGAATGCTCGAGCCAGCCTCTTATGATATAACTGCATATGGTGCAAGGACTTTATTCTCTTCTTATCCAATAATGCTAACTGTTCGAATCTCTGTGAAGCCCATTCTTGTTCAGGTAATACTGCCTCTGCTAGTACCCGCATTGACTGTATCTCTATTTCCACCGGTAATACTGCTTCCATTGTGTAAACCAAATAATATGGCGTGGCTTTCGTTGCCGTTCTCACAGAAGTTCTATACCCCGACAGGGCGTACGACAATTTATCCGCCCAATCTTTATAACTTTCTGTCATCTTAGCTAGTATTTTCATTATTATTTTATTGGCTGCTTCGACTTCCCCATTTGCTTGTGGTTTGTAAGGTGATGACTTGTGGTGTCATATCCCGTACTTCTGTAACATCGCTTTTGTTTCGCCTTGAAACTAGACTCCGTTATCTATTACTACATGATGTGGCATTCCGTATCAACATATGATGCTCTAGGCTATAAACTTCACCATCTACTTTGCCGTAGTGTTACGAAATGACTCGGCTTCCACCCATTTCGAAAAGTAGTCTACTGCCACTACTATGAAACGATGCTCATTTGATGCATATGGTCGAATTTCTCCGATCATGTCAATTTCCCAGGCTAAAAAAAGCCATGACTCTGATAGCCCGTGTAACTCCGTGTGCAACAAATGGTTCAAGTTATTGTGCGCTTGTCAATCGTGACAATGCTTCATCAGATTTGCGAAGTCATCTTCCATGGTCGACTAGTAGAAACCTTGTCTTACTATCTTGCGGGAAAAATTCAATCCGTTCATATACGGTCCACATACTCCGGTGTGTACTTCTTCCATCGCTTTCTGAGCCTCTTTCTTTCCTAAGCACTTTAGTTGGATGTCATTGGCTTGTCTCTTGTATAGTTCTCCATTCAAACTCACATACTGGGAAGCCAACTTCTGAATGGCTATCTTGTTCTTCCTACCGGCTTCTTTCAGGAATTCCCCGCGTTCTAGGTATTGCTGAATTTCATACTACCAAGGTTTTCCATCGTCGAATTCTACTTCTAAGATCCTTTCTATCTCGTAACTGGGCCTGCTTGCTTTCGTCAGCACTATAGGTCTAATCACCAATTTCTCCGGGTTCTCCTAAGTTACGGCTAGGGTGGCTAATGCATCTGCCATCTGGTTCTCTTCTCGCAGCAAATGTTGGAATTTACAGTCGGGGAAAGCCTGTGCTAGCTTCCTGAGATAAGTTAGGTAGGTTCTTAACCGTTCTTCCTTCAATTCCTTTTCTTTTTGCATCTATCAGACTACCAACATCGAGTCCCTATAGACCTTTACGTCCTTCGCTCTTAAGGTTATTAGTGTGGTAAATCCAAAAACGCATGCTTCATATTCGGCTATGTTGGTGGTTACTCCAAACGTCAGCCTCTTGGCCATAGGCAAGATTTCTCATTCAGAGGTTACTATCACGATTCCTATTCCGGCTCCTTTACAATTCACCGTTCCGTCGAAAAACATATTCCATCATTGGACCATTATTGCCTGGATTTCCTCGTCTGAGAATTCAAACTTATATTGATCTCCTTCTATGGGTTGTAATGCCAAGAACTCCGTTACAGCTCGCCCTTTGATTACTTTAGAAGTGAGATACTCAATATCAAATTTCGTCAGCAATACCAACCATCTGCCCAACTTCCCTAATAGTGAAGGTACCAAATGCAGATACTTTAAGAGATTCTCCTTTGCTACCACTTGGATCTTGTAATATTAGAAGTAATGACGCAACTTTATGGAAGCCCACACTGTTGGTTTCTATCGATGTCCCAAGATCATATTAAGCCATGAAATAGAATGAATACACAAGGAAGAGTGGCGGAAACACACTTACAATGATCGGATTGGATGTGATGCTCAACAATAATTTTCCTTCTCCATTTGAGATGTATTCGGCCAAGCCCTTGTTTTTATTGATGAGAATGAAGCAAGCTCCAAGCTTTCAAGGAAATCCAAGCTCTAAGATTGGCTTCCCTATCACCTTGTTTGATTCTTGAAGTGCAAGCAAAAGATTAAAGAAAAATCCAACTTCCTTTCACTAATGGAGACTCACGGCATTAGCAAGAGAGAGGGAGAGAGTTTATGTGTTTTGTTTCTTTGTTTTCTAAAAATAATTACTAAAAAATAATTACCCAAAAATTTGGTATATGCTTTACAAAAGTCAAAGAAAATTTTTGGCTCCAAAATGGCATTAAATGCCCACAACTACTTCCATCATGAATAGTGACAGCATGTCACTCACAAAAAGTGACTTTGACATCTATCACCTTTATATGACAAGTGATGTGACTCGCAATGTGACTTGCGGGCCCCACTTTAATTCAAAATGCGAGTGGGCCCGCAAACACTTCCGAGCTCAGTTTCGCTAATTCCGAATTAACGAACTTTCGTCGCGACGTAATTAAATAATTATGCCTAGCAAAATTACTATTCACGTCGCTAACGAATTAATTCTAAATTAACTCGTTTGCCAGAATTAACGCCGAAATCCAATTTCGTTTAATATATCGAATATATTATTTTGTCGATTAATTCCAAATTAATCTTTCTCTCTCTTCAAATAGTACTTTATCCAAGATAAAGTCTCTCCGCAATTAATTCCAGATTAATTAAGTTCGAATCATATGTCATCGGTGAATCTTCGAGAAACGACCCAAGAGATCCCTGGATATGTTGATAGTAAATACGGTCATCGGACTATCCAAACACGTACGTACCTCGTACTATGTTTTTATCGATTTACGAGACAAGGTTGGCTTCCAGCAAAGCACCATGCCTACCCAATTCTCCAGGAATATTCTTACTGGAATATACGATCTATATCAGGTGTAGTATACCGTAGTATTGCGTATTGCGATCCAGTATTGGATGTCACGTGCAAGGCCTGAGGCTGGAATAGTGTCTGCCTCGTACGAAGCACATATCGAATTTCAAGCAACTAGTCTCTTTAAATCAGATAATCACGACCTTGTCATATTATCCCGATGGTTGCAACACAATAGAGAACCAGTTCTGAATCCCTACGTGATCATCATCTCCATATGTCTGAAGTGATACTTCCGTCTTGACATCACATCCAATACACTACGATTCTCAATAAACCCAGTAGAGGCATACACAGAACCTGTTAAAGTCCTGGACGACCAAAACCAAAGCGTATCGATTGTCGCAAGTACTAGCGATGCAAATCTCAGGTTAAGACCAAATACACCTACCCGGAAGCGGACTCCCATAGACACATATACATACTACCAATGGGATTCCGCGGTGTTTATCTAGAGCGAAGCTGTTTTCTGTACCATCGGTAAAACACAACCTCCTATCACACTTGCATAAGTATCCAATACTTAAATATATGAGAACTATGCCGTTATGCCCTTACAACACGCACAAGTGCAATACTAGTCTATTCCGTATTATCGATGTCCGATCTCGATAATACTACGACTAGGTATATTTAATGATTAAACCTTAATGGATTGATACTGTCTCATATCATCTCAATCCGGAACTAATCATAAGGACTTTTACCATTTATATATCAAAGTAAATAAATTACAAAACGGTAAAAGGCAATTTCATTACAACATAGTTAATTTTGTACAAAAACACAATGTCTTTTACAAATAGTGACGCTATGGGTCATAACTGTCCAACAATCTACCACTTGGCCTATAGCCAGTCACTCAAGCATTTAATACCTGAACTATGTACATGCCGCTCAAACTTTTGCTAAGGAATCGCTTTCGTCAGTGGATCTGCCATATTGTCATCTGATGCGACCTTCTCGACCTTCACATCGCCACGATGTATGATCTCACGTATCAGATGGAAATGTCGAAGAACATGCTTGGATCGTTGATGAGACCGCGGTTCCTTAGCCTACGCTATAGCCCCGTTATTGTCACAATACAATGGAACGAGCTCAGCTGCTAACGAAACTACTCCTAATCCAATCAGAAATTTTCGGATCCAAACTGCCTCCTTTGCTGCTTCAGCTGCAGCAATGTACTCCGCTTCTGTTGTTGAATCGGCAACAGTCTTTTTCTTGGAGGATTTCCAGCTTACTGCTCCGTTATTCAAACAAAATATGTACCCATTATTCTTTGTCGGTTTTGAAACTTGCATCAGTATACCCAGTTACCTCAAGTTCTCCATCTCCATAAATTAAGAAAGCATCCTTCATTCGTCTAAGATACTTACGGATATTCTTAACTGCCATCCAGTGAACTTCACCTGGATCGGCCTGATAGCGACTACACATGCTCAAAGCATAGGAGACATCAGGTCGCATACATATCATGACATACATTTAATCGGACATGCGAAGTCCCATATCTTTGTCTTATTTATTTTATATGCGTTGTGATGTGACGCGCATGGGCTTAGTATGTTGGTCTAAAGGTTCTTTATTTGAGAGAAGCAAAAGTCTAAAAGACTCTCTTTACGACAGTACTTTGCCGCGCCTTTTAATATTCCGCTATTTATTTTCTGCAAGTTACCTGTTTATGGTTGATGATGTAGTGCGCATGGGCTTAATATGTTGGTCTAAAGGTCCTCTATTTGAAGAAGAAAAGTCTAAAAGACTACCTTTACGACAATACTTCGCCATGCCGGACGAAGTATGTTCGATTGAATGCGAGATAGTTTAATCGGGCATGCGAAGTCCCATATATTTGTCTTATTTTATTTTATATGCATTATGATGTGACGCGCATGGGCTTATCAATTGGATTAAAGGTCCTCCATTTCGAGGGATCAAAAGCGTAAGGGCTACCTTTGCCACGACGTTTTGCCGCGCCATTTATTATTTCGTTATTTACATTTCTGTATCGCATCATTGCACGTTTATTCCAATATATAATTGCCTCTTTAATCATCTCTTGTATTTTGCATCTAATTGCCTCTCTTCATTATGCATGCTTGTGTAATTATTATTTACTTGCATTTTCACATTCATGAGTATAATGTGTTTATACGTTTGCCGTTATTCTGTTTTACTTTTACGCATGCTTGTGTAATTGTTATTTACTTGTGATTCTGTATGCATAAGTACAAATATATTTATGGAATTATGTGTTTGCCGTCATTTTTGTTTTACTTTTATGCATGCTTGTGTAATTGTTACTTACTTGCGTTTCCGTATCCATGAATATAATGTGCTTATGAAATTGTATGTTTGTCATTATAATGACTTATTTTCTAAGCATGCAAACTTAGATATAGGTTATATGTAAGTTTAGATATGAGTTTTATTTTTATGCATGTGAACTTAGGAATAGAATATTTTTGAGCATATATGTTGCGTGGATTCGGTTAATTTATTGCACAAATCATATCATTACAATTGGCATTAGTAAGGGACCATTCTGAACCCAACGGTTTGAGGTATTCCCTTGCGAGGGGTGAGTACGGCCTTAAATCACATTTTCATGGTTCACAACGGGTGGCGACTTCATGTTATTTCTCCGGTTTAGTTCCCCCGCAGGCTATTCCGTACTCCCAACTAGGCCGCGAGCCTGGAATAGCGTCGTTCATATTTGTGTCCCACAATACCCAACCTCGACAGAATCTTCAAAGGGCATATATTGATAGATGACACATCATCCACCATCACACAAGATGTCCTATTTCCCCTTATTTCCACTTTCCTTCCTTCCAAGTGGAGTTCCTCCTCAGAGAATGTTGCTCTGATCTACGAACATTGTAGAGTTGACATCCTCCGGTATAATAATCTTACTCAAAGCCTCTACCATGGCGCGCCTGTGCTCTTGAGATGCACATAATAACTCTCAGATGCTCACTTGTGCTCACGTTTTCTTCAACTGATGCACACCGTACCCCCCAACATCATCCACATTCTCTGCCACTTCTCTACCTTCTACCAACACTTCTTTGCCTTTCTCTGCTACATCACTATAAAAAACATCTGCTGCGTATCATCCTCTTCACCTCCTCTTCATCACTGCTTGAGAAGTTCTCCCAGAAATTCTTTATGTGCTCTGTTTCATCCTCACTATTGTTATCTCATATCCTCAGGCAAGAGGCTTGGCGGTCAAGGGTTTGAAGGATAAGGCTTTCAGGTAGGCGGAGCTAATCATGTAGGTTGGTGGTGGAACAGAGTGATAGTTGGTAGGGGAGTTTTTGTGTGTTTGGGTTGATCTTTTGCTAGGTCGGGTAATTTGTGGGAGTCGATAAGGTCTTGGATTTCATGCCTCAAGCTGGCGTATTTTTTTAGTGTTATAGCCTTTTTATGGTGGTAATGACAATATAGGTTCATGTTGAGGTGTGGTGGTGGAGGGTTTTTGAAGTGGTCTAGCTTCTAAGGGTTTTAGGAGTCCTTGTCTCTTCAACATCTCAAGCACCTTGGACAGGCTTACCAAGGTTAGAAAATCACTTGTTACTGATGGCGGCAACTTTGGCAGAGCTGGTTTCCTGAAGGACCCCAATGGTCCTCATATTTAGGCCATAAAACTTCATATTCTCATCTTCCTCCTCCTCAATATCCATAACTGTCTCCCTCAAATGTCGAAAATCACTGATCATAAAGGTCATCATCCTCAGCTTGCAATAAATAGGGGCTTAGTGCTCTTGATGATCATCTTAATCTGGTCCTTCTTCGAGGGCCGAGTCTGCATCTTTAAAAGCTGGCTCCTCCAACGATCTAAATAAACCTTGAAGCTCTCTTCCGGCTTTTGATTGGTATTCTCCAATCACGGAGCGATAAGTCGATCTCCAAATTCGTGACATATTGATTCAGAAATGCCTCAACTAATGCCCTCCAATCATCATTGACCTTTCTCTCTAGGCCATGATACCACACCACGGGCGCCCCCTCTAGTGATATCTCGAACATCTTCTAAACCTGACGCTTCCACAGACCCACCGAACTCATCACAGAAACATAGCGTCGGAGATGGACCATCGGGTCTCCGTTCCCGTTGAACTTAGCTATGTCGGGTATCTTGAACTGAGAAGGCAGCTGCTCCTCAAAATTCATCACCTCGTAGTCTAGTAAATCCTCATGATTAACCCTTATCTTGTGGGTAACTAACTTTACCTGATCCCTAAGTTTCTGCAATTTTGCCTGAGACCCGGCTACCCTTCCTACAGCATACTCAGCCATGTCATCATCAAAAATAGGGATCTCATCACTCATCCTGTTCGGAGGCTCTTCACACCTTACGCTCTCATG
This sequence comes from Zanthoxylum bungeanum, assembly GCA_019454045.1. Classification (NCBI taxonomy): domain Eukaryota; kingdom Viridiplantae; phylum Streptophyta; class Magnoliopsida; order Sapindales; family Rutaceae; genus Zanthoxylum; species Zanthoxylum bungeanum. Next base: position 117,914 of record SKCR01034488.1, read on the forward strand.
ATTTCTTGCCCCTCCTGCACGCTGCAATATTGGCCACAGTGGTTGTCAAAGCTTGCAACTGCTCGGTAATCTTAAAGAGGTTTGTCTCCATCTGATCCATGCGAGAACCCTCATTATTGACTCACCCATGTTCGCTAACTATTTTTTGACGAGTCTTCCTTCTTCTCTAACCCACGGGTATCTATGGTGGCTTTAAACTTCGAGTTAGCATAGTATATGTATACATGTGATGCATGAGATAATATAAATGCATGCGATTGTGGTGACATAGGAAACTGGGTGACGCATGCTGTTCCGGGCTCGTGGCCCGGTTGGGAGTACGGAGCCATGGGGGACTAAACCGGAGAATGATGGAGTCGCCAC